>JBAIZZ010000050.1:205280-219379 GCA_037355905.1 Heliconius aoede
AAAAGTATTAAATCTGTAACACGTGAAAAAGTAGTGTTAGAGTTTTTAAGTTAACATTTATACTTAACAATGAAATAAAATAATTATATTAAGAATGCTTTTATGCAAAAAACCATTGAGTGTAGAGTATTACATTAGCCTTTTTTAATAGTATTTTGTAGTTAAAATAAAATTATCAAAAACAATAACCAACATTTGTATTAAATTTATATTTCTACTAAATATAATAATATATGTATACTATTACATGTTGTCCAGTTACACATATTTATTAATAATTATTTAATTCTTATTTACTTACAGCAAATAATATTGTAACTTTCCTCAAAAATACAAAATACAAGCAGATAGCCTGACACATATATATGAGATTGAGATATTCTTTCCTCCTCACATTTGCTCTACAGACCTAGCCTTGAACCAACACATGTCAGTGAACTTGCCCTGCCCAATCATGTGTCATTAGACTCGATAGCAACATTCAGCTTACATATGAATGTGTACATATTGATATATGATGTGAGGCCCTTGCGGCATAGCATCTGACTGTACTATGGGTTCGATTCCCACTTGAGGGAATATTCATTCCCATTCAATATTCTTTAACACTAGGTTCTCTGTCTCTACCCTGGTATATGTAGGATACAGCATGAAGCTTTGTCATATTATTGTTATCATGAATATACCAATTAAGTAGAATATTCAACAGTATAGGGAACATAAACATATCACTATATTCTTATGTCATTACAAATTGTTACTGTTCAATGTACCTACATTTTTTTAAGTAATGTATAATTTTTAAATAACTTTATTTTAACTTTGAATGTGATAAAATATTTACAATATTAAAATATTCATTGCATACATAAGTTGTAAAACATTAACTTTGTTTATGGTCAACTGTTCTTTTGTTTGTTTTTGTTTATAGTACTATGAAATTCATTGTCAAGTTTAAAATTAGATGATATTAACACCAAATATTAATTTAGGACCTTAGCGCTATAATAATAGAGGGGAAATTACTAAATTACAATGCATAACACATTTTTGGCTACCATTCTAAATAATGTTGTGTATTCACTAAATTCAATGTGTATATATAATGATCATATGAATTTATTGTTCAGAAATTAAATGTCTCAATGGTGGGCTGTGGAAGACTTATGGCCTATGGGTATGGAAATTTTGTGTTTTTATTTTCTTTCACAAACACTAAAGGAAAACTATAACTAAAATATTTAACCGACCTCATTGACAATGTTTTTCCTTTACACTAGTGCCGACGCCTCGGCCAAAATTTTTGTTTCGTACATCGGTCGGTGTGTTACGCACAAGAAAGTAACATGCTATGCACTAAAATTCATCTGTGACAGATAGCTCTATACTATATGCTTTTTGCGATTTAGTCGTATGTTATAAGGGTGCTTACACACTTGCAGCGCGACTGGCGCGGTGGGTGGGCGCGGCGTTGGCGGAAGCAGCGCGATGCATACGTCGCGGCACTCCGTCACGTCGTCCTCGGGCGTCCTTATGGTGGGGCCCAACTTCCGCGTCGGCAAAAAGATCGGCTGCGGAAACTTCGGCGAATTGAGGCTCGGTGAGATGCTAATGTTCATACTAATGTTTTGATATAACAATCTGTTTTTGTAATGAAAATATTTATTTTTATATCCTTCTCGTACACTAAAGGACGTCGACGACGAGTTGAGTAGTAGTAGTAGTAGTTGACTAGTTGAGTATATTAGTATATATTTAGTTAGGGGTAGTATTTACAAGAAGACACGCTGAAGTTTTGACGTAACAAGGTGGTATATAAAAAAAGTAAGCGATACTTAATCGCGCCGTCTTGGGGTGTCCTTATATTCCGGCCCGTTCGATGTTTGTGTCGACTTCCGCCGCAAAATAATCGGCTGCGAAAACTTTTACGAATTGAGGCTAGATGAAATGCTAATGTTTGTAAAACGTATTATAACTTTCTCGCACTCGAGGCTCGTGGATGTCGTTAGTTTGTTATAAAAATGAAGACGAATGTTAACTATATATCCTCTAGGGTATATAGTATTTACAAGATATTTAAGGCACACTGGGTATTCGACGTAAAAAAGTGGTATATAAAAAAATTACGCTACACTTAATCACGTCGTCTTTGGGCATCCTTATTTTCGGGCCGGCTTCATTCGATCTTTTTGCCGACTTCCGCGGCAAAAAGATCGAATGCGGAAGCTTTGACGAATTGAGACACGGCGAGATGCCAATATCCATACTAATGTTTCAAAAATAATCTAACTTTGTAATAAAATCATTTCTTTATATCTTTCTCGTACTCGAGGCGAGTCGATGGCGATAGTTTATTATAAAAATTGATGTAAACATAATAAGTATAACTATAATTCTCTGAGGTGGTATTTACAAGATATATGTATAGTACTGACTATACTTAAGATAAACTGGGGTTTCGACGACAAACAAGTATAAAAAATATATATTAACATTAAGAATTTTATTATATTTGTACATATCACTCTAATTTTCATTTCCTACTCATTTGGAATGTAATGCCACACTTGGTCCTAGATAGAGAACTACATATTAAATGTAAATTTTTCCCCGTCGTGGACCTTCCAGAATTATTAAATAGATATTTGAAAAAGTCTTCGACTAAACACTGCAGCTGGTGGGTTCGATTCTCACTCAAGAAATTGAAACAGTTAATATTTTCGCGGCGTTAAGTTCCCCCATTCAACACGCCATGCTTCTAGAATTCTACGGAGAATCGGAAATGGACTGTCCTTTACACTAGGTTCCCTCTGTGTACCCTGCCGTGTGCGGTATACAGCGTGAACCTAAAAAATACATCACCATTACAACTAAAATAGTAAAGTTATTTAAATTAACAAACGCACATTGATAATCAAAATCTAAGACCTTCACTCTACATGGTCGTTTAAATAATTACTAAACCTAAGCAGCTCAGTGCAGTACGGTCAACAAGTCGTGGCCGTCCAGAAGTTAGATTTACTGAACTTTTGCGCAACGGTGTTAAAGAAAGAAAATAATCGAAACTAAGAAAATAATCTTAAACAAAATCTGCACATCGAGCTATAGCTAAGCTCAAAGCGGCCACAACTTGTTGGCCGTACTGTACAACTAAGGGTGAATAATGAATTGGGCGCAGGTGTTTCAAATGAAATCGTCGTACAAAATCCACGGCTATTATAAGCTGGGAGTGTGAACCGCTCGTCAACACCCGTTTGTTACTCGATTTGAAATATCTTGACATCTTGCGTACGTTCATTCGGTTAATTGAACAATAGGCGATGCGTATTTGAATGGTAAATGAAAAAAAAAAATAGAAAATTTTAATTAATTTTGCTTTATTTAACTTGCTTCTTATATTATGTGAAACATATTTTTTCATTGGAGAAAATTCTAATTAAAGTCGTGGTGACAGCAAATGACGGTAAACGTGAGTACGTGGGTTCGATGCCCGCTCGAGGAAATTATTTGTTCTCCACCATATCTGGACAAAGCACGCTGCAACAGAGAAAAAAAACATTAATCAGTCAAAGTTTTCACAAAAAATAGCAAATATTTATTCCAATAGTATTATTTGAAATGACATAACAACACTGTTTGTTGTCATTACTGTTGTTTTTTTTTTATTCTTATATTTACAAAACAACCTTAGCCGAGTTTGGAGTGAATTGATTTAGCAATTTGTTTTTGCGTCTTTACTCTACTAAGATTCTTAAGGTTATCTTAATACAAGTGAGGCCGGTCGTGGCGCAAGGCCACAGTGTGACTGTAACTGGTTGTGGGTTCAATTCCCACTCGAGATAATTAAATATTTAATATTTCCTTTTTCTTAGCTCTGGTGCTGAAGCAAAGTGCAGTGTGTCTTAACACTATGTTCCCTCTGCCTATCTTGCTGTGTGTGGGATACGGTGTGATCTTAAAAAAATTCTAAATTTTAAGAAAGTTTTTGAATGGATTCATTGAAATAAGTTCATAGTTTCAATGCTTAAAAGCTTGCAAAGACCTTGAGCATTTAGAAAGCTGTAGACTTGATAAAAATCGAAAATTTAATTCAATATCGCTTTTAAATGTTACTTCCATTAAAGTATACCTTATTTGGCCATTTTTTATTGTACTTATTTATAATCGCTTAAAGTAAAAGCGTAAGTGCTACATAACGCTAATGTATGAATCACTTCCATATGGGTTTTTGTGAAAGGATATTTAGAAGAATATTATAGGAGTCGAAGCTAAAAATTTTTGGACTAATATCAAAGGAATTTTTGCTTTGCGTTATATTATATATCTCAGTACTTACGTGTGAGTCACTAACCACTTGATTATTTCCGAGTTCGATAAACTTTTGGACGTAATCGTTCGTAAGGTAATTAAATGCACTGAAATTATTACACGCTTTCTTTTAACTGAGATAGAAGTAATTTTTAAGTTGACTACAGATAGTTTATTTTCTATACAGATTTATTTTATATAGGAGAAAACGGAGGGCACGAATGGTGCGCGAACGTAATGCGATAATTTATCTAACTAATTGTTAATTTAAAACACCTAATGTCTATATGTACATGTTAAATATAAGCATTTCCTCGAGGGGAAATCGAATCCACAAATGCGGCATTTACATATATAATAAATAAATTAATATTCCTTATAGTGAATAATAAAATACCTACTGTTTTATAATAAATGTAGTAGAAGTTTATAACATTGTAGGTAGAGAGAACACGGAAAGCTAGTGTTAGGACACTCCGTTCATTTTTCCATAAGTGATGTCTTATTATATAGTGATGTGTAATTTACTATACAGTAGAAATTCGATTATCCGGCCGTCAGTTACACGGTTTCGCTAGTATCCGGACTGTCAATCGTGATTATTATTTTATTCAACCTACTACAATAAAATCTAAAAAAAACTAATATTTACGTAAATGCGTACGTAATTTATATGTGTATAAATCGTATGATGCAAAATGTTAATAATTTCTTAATAAACGTTGCTTTTCATTGATATATACTTGCTGCTTTTAATAGACATATAACAATTTTGTACTACGTAATATGAACAAAACCAGCCTTTCTTTATAGATCCGACTATCCGGATTTGCGATCATCCGAGTGTCTAACAACAACAATTAGTCCGGTTAATCGAGTTTGTACTGTACTTGCAAATTACGCAATTAATGTTAAAATGATTTAAATAATTCCATCTTTCAGTTGACAGTGTTAATAATAACACACATTTAAAAGCAAAAAAACATAGTATATTATTATTGGAAATTTATATATAAACGCAGATAAAACCATTGATATACCTATACTTTGACCTTACGCAAAATCGTAATCACCTACACAGTAAGGTTTCGTATCGCTTATATCACCTAAGACTTGTATGGCTGCAACATGGGAATTGGATTTGAACCCACGTCATCTGGAAATGTCATTATATCACGGAATTTGACGCATGTGACGATATCTGATAGATTTACATTTAAAGAAATCAGCTTCACGCTGTACCCCGCCCGCACACAGCAAGAAGGCAGAGGGAACCTAGTGTTAAGACACTTCGCTCGAATTTTTCGAGGCATTGCATGTTCAGTTGCGAGCTCAACGCCGGCCTTGGTGCCAGAGCGAAGAAAAGAACATATTAAGAAAATAAGAAGATGAAATACATAATTCATTCTCTCGAGTGGGGATCGAACCCACAACCGTCACATTACAAGCACCCTTGTGGTCTGCGCCACGACGGCATCAAGATTTACTTCGAAAGTCATATAAAAGCAACATATTGATTTGGGCCGTTTTAAATAATCTCGACCGGTGGAACGGACGAGGTCCTTTATTAAGCTGCAGTTATTACGAAGGATGAGTCTGCGCATTTTTTTTCGCACGCTAATTCATTTAAACCATCTTTTGTTATAACTTTGCCGCCAACACTGAACAAGTTTTAATTTTTTTATTAGCTTCACACCGTAAGAGTAGTTTTGAGGGTAGACATGACATGACATGTTCAATAAGTTCACTTCGTTACCAATAAGACACTTCCATCTCTCACTTTTCGCCCAATATGCAGATGTTGAGTAGCGGAACTCAACTCCGCGCTATGAAAAATATTAAATATTTCATTTTCTTGAGTGGGAATCGGACACTCGACCTTGTTCACTTTTTTGTCGATGATTTCTTAGGATTATTTTAACACAATGTATATAATATATTTCCTCTTACAGTCACACCCACTGATTAATCTGTGTAATAACGCGATATTTACAACTATTGTTGTTATTACAAAAGTTAAGTTTAACATTTATTTAATCTTTGTCTATTGTAAATATAAACAATTTACTTACAAACCTCTCTCAAGTCTGACATCGATGTTGAGATGTCCTTTTCATTCATATGCTGTGTAGTTTATGAATGAAAACGACTACTCAAAATCGGTCTCTGACTTGAGATACGTAGACAACGAAGCGCTATACGTAAATGAAGAAAAGAACCCGCGTCATAATATTATTGTGAATAAAACTGTGACCTCAATGTGTCGTAGTGGGGCAAGGGTCAGATTATATCGATCACCATTCGCGTCGTGTTACATAATTCTTTGTAACTTTATCAGATGTCATTGTCATCTCATATGAGGGTTATTTGGCATAAACGGGTGACTCTTTCTAGGTTCATTAATGACAAAAAAAATATTATATCGGGATTTGTTAAGATTCAGGTTACTTCTAGAACGAGCCATGGATGGGAACAAACTTAGATCAATCTTAGTTTTATATAACTTACACATCATAATAAAACATAGTAGTCTACAATAAATGTAAAAATTTTGTATACAATTACATTTATTGTAATTACAAGCCGCGTATCTTATATATGTTCTAGTTTTTTCTTATACATAGGTACGTCATGTGATATAAGCAGAGAACCATATCCCCCTTATAATTAAGACATTTAATGGGTTATTCAACTTAAATTGTTTATAATTTTATCTATCTGGTAAGATGATACGATATTTACATGTTTAGAAGATTCAAATTTTACAACTAGCTCCTATTACAGTACTATGATAACGACACGTACCATTAACTAAATACATTTTTTTTTAGCTTCAAACTGTATCTCGCAGACTGTAGGGGTAATGCATAGGGAACCTGGGAACATAACAACGATAAGAAATATCAAAAATCTACCTTAACGTTATACTAAAAGAGTAGTAAATAACGTCAAGTCACAATATCATTAAAGGAATTAAGATCAAAACGTGTTTTCCTTGCCAATTTCACAAAAACAAGATCTAAAAAAAGAAATGTTGGTTTCAATAAGAAGCTCTTAGGATTGTTGAGAGCGTTATAAATAAATATATATAAATTTATTATTTTTTATAATAATATCGAAATGTGAATACATTAATGTGTAATCCTTAAAGCTTATAAACGAGGCTTAAAAGGGTTTTTTTTTTATTTGCAAAGTAAATTAATATTACTTTAGAAATAAAAGGTGATTTTAATGTGAATAAAGTTGTTAATAGTTGTTCTTTTAAATCCTGCTTCGATGTGGATATATAAAAATGTGACATCTTGATTTTTTTTTACTATTTACAGGAGAATTTAAAAATATATTTATCCTTTTTAAGAAAAAAGAAAATGTCACTATAATCCTGCAACAATGATAAGAAATCATACGTGCCTTACGTATGTAAACTATTTACCAAATACTACTGTATTTTAAAATTATACACTTAAGAGCACGTATAAATATTTGAACGTAGCGGGAATTGAACCTGCCCCTCTTGAAAACCGTCCATGTGCTTTAAATCTTAAAAATATTTAATATGTTACTTAACCCGTATGTGGTTACGTTTAGTTTGTAGGTTAAGTATGCTTGTAGAATTCCGTCTCACAATTTACGGTTCGGGCCGTAGTGGGATTAAAACCCACGCCCTTTCCGTAAGACCCCCGATTGATCTCATTAAATATGCTATAGATTGACTGCGAGATATTGCTGATGATAAATTATTGCTGTTGAAAGAATATCTAAGAGAACAATGAGAAGTGTAAAAACTAGTTCTCTTAATTCACATTCAAGTATTCAAGTTAATTTCATTTATTAAAATCTGCCGCGTTTACGTTTTCTCTGCCCACTTTGTGCCCCTGCGCCACGATTAAACGAAACTAAATAAAAAGAAAAAAAGGAGAATAATGTTACTCCAAATAAACTATTGGCCTTGTTTTTTTTTATGCAGTCGGGACTTTTGTTTTTTAAATATGTTTTTATTTTTCACTTTTTTGTCAGGATTCATCAGTATTATTAGGTCATGTAAATATTCGGTCCCATTTTTAGCTTTCCCGGTCTTGTGGCATTGGAACTTCGC
Organism: Heliconius aoede; assembly: GCA_037355905.1. Taxonomy (NCBI): domain Eukaryota; kingdom Metazoa; phylum Arthropoda; class Insecta; order Lepidoptera; family Nymphalidae; genus Heliconius; species Heliconius aoede. Next base: position 213,685 of record JBAIZZ010000050.1, read on the forward strand.
CGGTTTCAGAAAGTAAAAGGGCAAAAACTCTCGTCTTCGCAATTATTCAAACGAATATAATATCAATTGTTCCTTTAAGATAACATTGTGGTAAGAAGGTCTATCGATGGGTACATATAGGCACCTTTGTTCCATTTAATTTCACCACCGATAAGATAACGGACCATCGAGATTCGATAACGTGGATCTTTACGAGGAACGCTATCTCAAATCGTCAGACTCGACATGTCAACCAATCAATGGCGGCATATTGACTATTCAAATAATTAATACTATTAATAATGTAATTTATATCTGTAGGTATATTTCTGCCGGTTTATCGTGATTTAAATATTAATTGACGTTTTTGTGTTTGGTGGTAAAAATTTGTTCACAGTAAAATTTAAGCTGCAATGTATAGAATTAATTATTTTTTTTATAGTCACGTTGTATCTTGGACACAGCGGGGTAGAGGGAAGGAACCTAGTGTTAAGACACTGCGTTCCCCATTTTGCACTGAACTACTGTTTAAAATGTTTAAATTCTGACACAAATACTGTTTTACCGATTATTTATCATGTAAATACTGACTGCTTTTGCAGTTATTAATAACTGAACCCGCTTTCGGCCCCAGTATTAAAAGTTCAAAATATGTAATTTCGCATATTTTATTATGTTTTTGACATATATTATATTGCGTTATTAATAGAGCCATCTCTAAATACATAAAAAATAGAATCCGCTGTGGCGCAGAGGCTCAAGCAGGCAACAGGAGAAAATGAAATATTAATTTCGTTTAACCCCGGCCCCATTTAGTTCACATCGTGCCTCCAAAAGTCGGCGAAAAGTGAAGAACACAAGTGTCTTAATTAGGTTCCCCAGGTTCCCTCTGCCTACCCTGTTATGTGTTTATCTCTATGGCGTAGAACGAAAAACAAATATCCCGTATAGGATGTAATAAATAAAACGCGTTCTTGATGAATTACGCTGCATTAAAAATTGAATAAATTTTATTGTTACTTAGTCTAAATAGAATAGTGTGTCAGTAAATTTTAATAGCGGCCATCTGTTCATTTGATTATCTTCATATATTTCATGCCAATGCCGAAATCGTTCATAAACACTTTACAAATGATAATGAAGCGTAATTTTCTTTAAATACGCCCATACGTATGTTTGCTTTGCACATGTAGATAGAGGAGAGCTTAGTGTTAAGACACTCCGCTCCCCACTTTCTATTCAATTCTAGAGGCTTTGCGTGTGGAGCGCAACTCTAGTGTATACATTAGAGCGAAGAATCGAAAGTATTAAATATTTTATTTTCCACGGGTGGGAATCGAACGCACAACCACGACTGGCATGGCATTATTCAAATATGTAATTTTAACCGGCGAGTGCTAAGACAATTGTTTTGTTTTCCAGGTAAAAATCTATACAACAATGAACATGTAGCGATAAAGATGGAGCCTATGAAGTCCAAGGCTCCGCAATTACATCTAGAATATCGATTTTACAAACTATTAGGAACGCACGGTGAGTCTCGACTTGTACATCTCATATTGTAAACATTAATGTCTCGATTTAAAAATATGATTTAAGTACGTTTTTTCTTTATTCGATAAAAATCGACACTTAATTTTTGTTTTAGAGTATGACATATTTTTCGAATATTTTTAAACTGAGACTTTAACATAACCTACCTTTGTTTTACTGAATGACAAAAATATATGGAAATTGGCTCTTAAGTTATATTTTGTTTCATAAACAAAATCACAGATTCTGATAAAGGCAGATCTCAATTGTTGACAGTAGTTGTAAATACTGTGTGTGTACACAGCGCTCGTCATTGTTTACACGACACGTAGAGTTTGTGTACCTTCTCAGAATCGTGTTATAATATTTTCGCTACTGAACTAAAATTTAGTATACACCTGTTCTTATAAAAATGGAAGAAATTATATAAAATTGTCACTAATTTAGTGTAGACTTCAAAAATTAAAAATAATTACTCAAATATATGATGTTCGAGACAGTTTTAGATTTTCTCGGGCTATCTTATCTGATAGAGATAATTGTTTATTATCGTTGTTAGCTAAATTTATCTAACAACGGACAGAAAATGTCATTCATTATATACATTATATAATATATTTATTAATTATGAAAGTTAAATAATATAATCTAAGCTTAAGCACCTTAAAATATAATATATTTTGTTATAAAGTAAATAAATTGTATATTAACATAGAATTAAAATAATCTTTCATGGAGGTTGTTTTCTAAAAAGAATAGATGATTCATCATGAAAGATGGAAAGAAAATCGGATAATTTAACGATAGATAAGTGTGTCCTAATGTCTAATATAAATAAAATAATAAATAATATTGGTCAGAGGGCATACCAAAAGTATACTACTTGGGTACTTGTGGCGGTCGCTACAACGCCATGGTCATGGAGTTGCTAGGGCCCTCTTTAGAGGACCTCTTTGTACATTGCGGGAGGAGGTTCAGACTCAAGACGGTCCTTATGATAGCTATGCAATTAGTAAGTTGACGAATACAATACGAACGATGTATGTAGTAATGTAACGGAACGGAATGACGTATCATATAATTGACGTATCATTTTGTTTTTCGTTTATATGAAAGAGTTTGAAATTCTTTACATAAAATAATTCAAAATTAAATTATTTCTTATGTTTGTCGTTGAAATACAAAATGAGACCCTCACAGTGGTGCGCTATTCCCTATTCACGTGACAAAGCCTCGGACACAACACCGCAACCGATATCGAATACGTGGTCAGTACCCCCCCATTTCGGAAACGAACCTTGATCGTGTCGTTGTTTAGCCGCCACAAGCACTTTTCGTCCACCTATTGTATTCTATACATTGCTCTCGCGATTCAATGTCGGCTTCTGTGTTGTGTAACAAGCGGTTCGAGAGAGCAATGTTGACTAAAGTAAGTGATGTCTATAACGTCTATCTCTTCCCATCTTTTCTGCCTACTCCCCGTGGACCCTACAGCACCCTCGACGGCGGAAGGCATACCCGAAGTGTACTACTTCGGCCCGTGCGGTAAATACAATGCGTTGGTCATGGAACTGCTCGGTCCGTCGCTCGAGGATTTGTTCGATTTGTGCGGCCGTCGTTTCTCCTTAAAGACTGTGTTGATGATCGCTATGCAGCTGGTGAGTTTTTACTGATATTAAATATTTTCTAAATTTATATTTTCTAAATTAGTATAGTTTTAAATAAACTTTTAATAGGATATTTTAACGTTTTTTATGGTACTTTTTGACCTAGTTGTGAACGATTGTACAGTAATATAGATTTTCTGTGTTGAAGTTGTTTTTGGCACGAACAACATAGCATAGCATAGTACCTGCATTAAGAATGATCTCGATACTTTGGTTGGAATAGATAAATTAACGTCAATTTGAGCATATCCTTGAGTGTTCGTTTTACTTTGTGTTTGATCTGTAAAACACTACACTTATTTTTTTTAAGTCAAGATAATTATAAAGTTTTGGTTTTTTAATTATAAAACTTTGTGGGAGAGGAGGTGTGTTAAGTGACGAAACTCTCCACCGCGCTTTATCTCGACACCAGAGTGGAGAAATGAAAATATAAATTTAAATAAATTTTTCGTTTCCTCGAGTCACCTCTACAGTGGACACTGATTACGAATATGAAACGTAATCTATAATAGAACAATTCGTCCTTATCACCGCAACGAAGACACCAATGACTAACTATCGGCCGTCCTTTGCAGTTACATCGCATCGAATATGTCCACACGAGACATCTAATATATCGGGACGTGAAGCCCGAGAACTTTTTAATAGGTAGAGCTACGAGTAAAAGAGAAAAAATCATACACATCATTGGTGAGTTTATGACGTATTTTGACACTCTTTTTATTATATTTAAACGTTTTATTCTGTTCTATTTCCCGTTCACAGTAGTGTAGGCAGAGGGAAGCTGGTGTTGAGTCACTGGGATCCCCATTTTTTGTGGAAAAATTCTGGAGGCATTGCGTTTGCATGTTGAATGAGTAAACTCCACGCGGCTCTTTACCTCGACATCAGAGCGAAGAAAATGGAAATATTTAATTTCCTCGAGTGAAAATCGAGCCCACAACCAGTCGCGTTTACATTCACACTCTACACTCTTGTACCCCTGCATCACGTCTGGCCTCGTTTGTATTTACGCTATATACATTCAAAAACGAATAACTTCAACTAATAACTAGCGAATAAGTTACAAATATTAAACTATGACTCATCTTAAATTATTTAAGTCTGTAATCACAAATACAATTAATAATGACGTATTGTTTATAGTAAAAGATTATTTATTTTTATTCAATGCATCATTTAGTCATATAATAAAGTATATTTAAACACCATAAATCTAGAAATGTAAAGAAACCTTTGGAATGTCACAGTGTAAACGTCACAGCGGTCGTGACGACTGCTATATTTTATGTATTTTATATAAAAAAAATATGGCAGCCATTAAACATGTAAGTGTGCCGCCACAAAAAGTGACCCCATACTTGAATTAACTAGTTCAATGGAACGTGTTCAACGATTAAATTCCATATGAAGTTGAAATTATAAGTTTACTATTGCAAATTATTATAAACATTATTGACTAATAATAACGGATATGTAACATGTAATACTTTTTTGTAAATAAATTTTGATTTTACATTAAGACGCAATTTTTTTTTATAATTATATAATATTATTTTTAATTATATTCTCGTTGTCTGCTGCACCACTAATTAATTTCAAAATATTATATTCAATAAATTATTTTTTCGTCTATAATATGATGGTTCTGCAGTTGCAATAATTATATAATTATGCAAAATGGAGGTCAATTCGAGTAAGATAAACGTATCGCCTTGAAAAGGCCCAGTTTTCGCCAATCGATAGCTACTTGGCCTTCGTAATCCCATTATGCACTGCAGACAATGTGAACAGCGACCGTTACCCTACGTCAGATGGCTTTCGGTAGCTTTTTTTTTAAAGCTATAATATAATAATTATATTTAAAAATGTATATGCCATAATTAAACTCGTTTTATTTTCTTTGTATTTTTGTTTAGCTTCTGATATTTATTTATCTATATTAATTTCATATCATTCGTTAGGGTATAAACTAATTAATATTTAAATTATTAATTAATTAATTATTTACTTTAATTATTTAAGTAATAATAATGACCTTAAAATTAGCAGTCCGGGAAAAGGCTTTATGGTAGGTAGGTAGAAGCAACCTATTGTTAAGACACTGTTTTCCGCAGAATTCTGAAGGCATTACGTGTTAAATGGCGGAACTCACTCGACACCATAGCGAAGAAGTGTAAATATTAAATATTTCATTTCGTCGAATGGGCATCGAACCCACAGTCACAACCGTATGTGATAATTGATAACGCGATATTACAATGGAGTACAATATGTGTCGTTAGGTAACGCGGGTAGGGTACATTGTATACTAGTTAGGTAACACTATATCTACGATAGAGAGGTCTGCGGTTGAAATACAGTATAGGTAGCTCTAAGCCTAATACTTTGGTCGCATTATATTATGTTACTACTAATATGCTTGTAAGCGTTTAAATACGTTTTAAAGGGTTTAGTTTGTTTGTTTTTCTAAAGCTTCACGCTGCATTCACCATATTGACGGATAGGAACCGGAA
>JBAIZZ010000050.1:219479-239000 GCA_037355905.1 Heliconius aoede
TTTCATTTGTTTCCAGAAATATCCCTCGACGAGACCGTCATAGACGACGGGGAGTTCGCAATGGACGAACTCATCACCTTCAACCGTGCTCCACCCGACCACGATTACCCATCTCCCCTCCCCCTGACCCCCACCACCCCCAACGCCCCCACATACGTTGATCCCCCCATAGACGACACGTGGCCCCCCGACAGACCGACGAAAGACATACAGTTCGACCTCGACGACGGACATGACTACTTGCCCGTCGTCAAACACGCCAGATACCTCGACAACATGGCGCCCGTTGTCAAACATGGCCGATATCACGACAAAATGGCAGCCGTCACTATAGAACATGATGACAATATGGAAGGATATTTCAAGGGTCTGCTGCAGCTGCCAGTGCCTGTCGGTCGCGAGAACATACTGCTGGAGGAAGTCGATGATGTCGCTTTGACCAATAATAATTTTACTGAAGTCAAAACTTTTGTTGTCAACGGCTCAAAGAATGAGTTTTAGTTGAGTTTAGTTCACTAGAGTTGACCAAGACTTACTTGAACTTTGAACAGATTACATATTAGTGAATGAATGAACTGAACTAAATTCAGTTGACCAAAACTATCTTCACTAACCTTTGAAGTCAAGAGACTATGGTTTAGTGAATGAGTTTCAGTTCAATCTAGTTACTTTTTAATTACTGTTATAGTATGCTATTGCTGTCAGATTTTTTTATTTTATTTTTAATATAATTTTATTTTATACAAATATTTTCTTTATTTTCTATTTTCAATGAAATTATTTCTTGTATTTAGTTTAAGGTGGAGTGGGGGGGTTCCGTTTTTAGATTTATTTTAAAATATGCCTTTTATTATGTAATAAATATAAATATTGTTGAAAATATTATTTACACATTGACATATATAACGAAGGCTATAAAATATTCGATTTTATATTTACCATTTTCAAAAAATTCCATAATATATTTTGTCAACATATATTGACACCGTTTTATTTGTGATTGCCTTTTTTTTAAATAAAATGATAAGAAAAATGAGAGATCGTGATTCAATTAGGTTAAGTATTACTTAGTTGTAAGTAATTCAGAACATAAATACATTTTATGTTTATTTCTAAATCAAAATTAATATATTGATGATGGATTTTATTAGATTAATCAAATCGACATGTCGTTGTAAGTTTTGAAGCATTTTCTTACTTTTCGAGTTGGTGCAATTATTGTAAGTAAATAATATTATATAACTGATTTTCAGTGTTAGTTTTATAAAAAATCTAAAGATAAGAATTATAGTATGTCTAGACTTAATGAGATATAAAAGATAGAATTGTGTCGAATCTTGAAATGTTGTATTAACATTCAATTGTTAATTGAAATAAACTGTGACAGAATATCGGTGTTTTTGTAAATTACCTTTCTTTTTCTATTATAATGTTTAAAACAAAGGGAGTATGCATTATTCTGGTATCTATTTTACAATAGAATACAATATTATATATAATAGGTAGAATTACTTCTACCCATGTAATGTGTAGTATTTGAAAAATTCACATCGACATTTCTTTCCATTTCATCTTCCTTATTCTTAGTGTTCTTTTTTCACACTATACACACGCAGCTATATAGGACAAGCAGAGGGTACCAGATCTCTAAGACCTCTAGGTTAAAAATGTAATAGAAACTTTTAGTCAAGCACAGAGAAATAATTCCTCGCAAACATTTAGAGTTTGGCCAGGAAAGATTAAGGAACACCTCTCCCTCGTTTCCACTAAGACAGTTGTTATCAATACAATTAAATAATATTTTTAATTTAATTAAAATACAATTAAATAAAATGTAAGTACCTACAGAACTTACGCTGAGTTCGTTGAAACGGGGACTGCGTTCCGTTTGATAGGAGTTTGTGATACAGTTGTGTTTTTAACCAGTGCCAGATCTAATGGTGGCATATGTGGGGTTCCGGATTAGTTTAGATTTGCCTACAATTATCTGTTGTTTGTTACTAAGTGCAATAAAAATGTATAAAAAATATTAAAAACAAATTAGGTTTTATGCAAGTTATGCTGAAAAACAGAATCAGTACCAAACGATTGGTGGGGGTGTAATCATCGTGACTTTATATAAAGATACCGGTTCACAAGTTGACTGTCATTGCTATATGTTCTATTAGTTTGATTAATATGGATATAGTAAATGCCGTCACTCATTTACGTTCGAGGACGTGGAAGTATCAGCGAAAGAGGCACAAGAAGGTATTAGACCTGAAAGACGGTGCATGGATAAGATCGTTTCCTTCCCATGATAACAAAGTTTTTGGCCGTATATATATATATATGTATATATATATATGCAACACAATATATATATATATATATATATATATATATGGCGTTGCATTCGCTCGCTTAACACGCAAGTTGGAATCGGAGTGTTGTGAATTGATTTCAATATAATTTTCTTGTGGCAACTTCTTAATATAAAAATTGGACTACTGACAGCAAATGTCAATAAAAAATATACCTCCTTATATGTATATCGTTTTAAAATGAAAATAGTCTAATGCACTAGAACTACAACCACTCTTAAATGTATTCAGTGAAAGGTTTCCTTGTTTTATCTTCACGCTGTTACGTGCTAGCGCCAAGATACTAAATTCCCTAATTTCCCCAAAATTCTGGAAATTTATTAAATCCCGGAATTCAACGCCGCTAATAAGGTTGTAAACTATCGAACTAAAAGCACTTATTAATAGGTACTAGGTAACGTAACTAATATAATTGTACGGTTTTATATTATCAAAACCAACGTTTACAATCATTTTAATATAATTAAAAACCATTAACGAACTATTATACTTAAAATAATAAATAAAACAAATATCTTATAATAAGCTTTATTTAATTATGAATTAACAAATATTTTCATATTTTTGAAAACAGATTGTGACCTTAACTGAATACAAGTCAAATTGCGTATGCAAATGTATATGTTACAGAAAAAAAAATAAACATTGACAACTTGTTTTCTATGATAATGAATATTTTATGTATACGGGTACTTAACTATAAAGGTTCAATTCATTTTCGAAAGCATCATGTATTATTATAGTACATAAAGTTAATAACTATAACGGCCGTCGGGACGTGACTTACTTAGTAAGCGAAACCTTTAAAATTATAAATTAACTACACAGTTATATACGCTCGTCGTCGCGACACATACAATAAATACCCACGTTACTTCGCCTGAGTGTTCAAATTGAAACAATAAAACGGTGCTTTAATACGTTTATTGTGATAATATGAAGCTATCGAAATACCTTCTCGATCGGTGTTGCCAGGCGGCAAAAAACTACATATCTATTACACAATTTAAATCATAAATCTGAGAACTTAGGACAATATGAATACATTCCAATACACGTAACTGTACATATTAACATATGTAAATTGTAGTTTTAACTCCGCGGACCTGGCAACACTACGTAACTCATTGACAATCGCGTTAAGAGATCACACAATTTGACTTTGAATTTCAACTTCCACTCTAATTTGATTATTCTATCTAACAAATAGAAATTAACAATTAGGTACAGCTATTCATTAATTTTAAGACTTACGTTTACAACATTCGGTTAGATATGCTGCGACGGGCACAGTGAGTGTCCTGCCGGCGAGGGGAGACAAATATCAAGAACTCATCCAGACTGAGAACTTTCATTTTTCACTTTAAAAGTACCATTCAGAAGTTTCTCTAAACATTTGAAAACGACACATCATGTTCATTAAAAAAAAAACCGCTCAAATTCCTATTTAGCGCGAACGATGCGGCCAGTCACTACAAAAACGACGGGTCGCCTCGTCTCTCCGATCGTCAATTTTCGCTCTCTTCTCTCCGTTTCCAAGCAAAAGTATACAAACGCGTCTAAGCTGTACAATTTATACACTAACAAGCGACCGCGAGGGACCCTCTATGTGTACTCAGTCTATTCACAATTCGCTATCAACTAACGATTACTGTTTTCGTCGACTGCGGGAGTCACGTCACGTGACGTCACAACGTTAGTAAAACGCAAAATCTCCCACACATAACATCTCGTACACAACTGAAACGTCTCGTACGTTGCGATCAGTCTTGTCGCACTCTGCGCTCTCCGCTTTGAGAAGGTTTTTAACATAAATTATTGCACTTTATAATATATATATATATATAAAATTCACCAATACAAGGTCACACAAGGGACCGACGAGGAGCGTGACGCCACTACGACCAAAAACTACACTCACGACACAACTTATTTAAAGATGACTAAATAAAAATTATAACTAGAATAATAATATGCATATAATGGCGACCGCGGTCATCATCAACACAACTGACATCTGACGTCATCTATATTGTGGTAATTGTATAATTACAGAATTAACTACAATAATGAACCAAGCGGGACTACTGCTACGGCCGCTCATAGTGTTTTGTTTGTTCTTGTATCCGAGATAGTTATTGACCTGAATTCCTATTATATATAAATATTCATGTATATAAAAAACAATTATACATATAGGAGACATTGTATACATAGAGACCAAAAACGAAATTACAATTTGATTCTTCTTTTCCATTTATGTAAATGTTGCTATTTTTGTAACATAAGTTGAATACTATTCAAAATTAAAAATTCTCGTGTTGTACATTCTATATTCCATCCGTTAAACTATTGTCACAAATAATATCAATTATTACAACATCAAAAACGTCAAATTATAATTATTTTGTTAGGTGTGTATACAATATTTACATAATATATAAACTATTATTTCTATATATAAATATTTATATATTTAACGTACTAAATCGATTTCCTCCACAAACACGCGTCACAATATAAGCGTATCAACATCGAATGCGACATAATCATTCGGTCAATAACAATCGTTCAGAATGAATGAATGATAAATATCAATATTAGCTCGAACGGTCTGGAATGGATGTTTAATGAGTTGTGTGATAGTTCACGACAAAATAAATAGAAAAAACTGAAGTTTTAAAATATGAAACTTAATTACGGACGGGAACACAAACGAAAACCAACCGCACCTCGAAATATTATATACATAATGACAATTAATGTAGAAATTATATGACACAGTTAAACAAATGAAACGAAATTTTTTATTAAAGAAATCATAATCTTTTGTTTTTCAATTGTTTACCGCCATTTAGGAAAAAATCCGTTCACAACTACTATTGAGAGTTTAAAATAGTAATCGCAACGATGTGCCCTGATACTGTATCGTATATGATATGGAATATTCTAGAATCTCAGTATTTAAACAATATATTGTATATTAATTAGTTACTTTCTATATCGATTAGGCGTCTTGCTATTATTGTATCAATTATTTTTACTCAAAATAAAAAAAAGGACTTTTTTATATAAAATAATCGTATATCAATTATTATTTTTCGGGTATTGTACATTATGGTTGGACGTAAAGTTTTGTTTATGGATAATCTTCTATATTTATGGTTTTTAAGCGTAAGCCATAGATATTTTTATTTAGCTGCCTGACTGAATCTATACCAAATTAAATATATATATATATATATATTTATGAAAAATAATAGAAAAATATGTCAAATTGTGTGTGAGATCTCTACATAGAGTAGTTTAAATAAAAATAAAGAGATTAAAACATTTTTTGCCTACTTTTAAAAGATAAAAGTAACCTTTTTATTTTTATTTTTACACAGTTTATTTTCATACTCATATGTATTTTTCATTGTTTTATTGCAATAATAAATGTAAAATTAGATTGGGCCATATATAAATAATACAAAGCACATATTTATTGCAGGGACGTTATGGAGCTTTGCAACCGTAAAACTATCGGATATTCATTCGGATAACTGAAAATAAATTAACGTTTCGGATAATTTTAGATATGGGCGTAGGTTTATGATTGAATGAATTGTAAAATAAAATCTTAAAAAGCCATTGTCAATAACAGATTCTTTACAAATCAAACAAAAAAAAAAGATTCCCAAATAGTTTGTATTACAAAACTTATAGACTTTATAAGTATTTTTTTCTGACTTATAGTTATTAATCAACAGTATAAATATAGTTATTGATAAAGCCTAATTAGCATTTACAGGGACACTGTGTGGGTAGGAAAAAGGTTCCCTGAGAAATTGCAAACACTATGTGGTTACTTGAAAGAATGTTCCCTGCGGGAGTCTAACGGAACTTACTCATTATATTTCTTAAAAATCTTATATCCACAACCAAAATTATTCGAAACCAACGAATTATTTGCAATAAATTTACTTCCTATATCCGTCTATGTAACATAACATCTCCAACATCCCTGATTTATTGCATATAATTGTAATATAATGTTAATATATAATATAGAAACAAATGTATTCATTCAATTTACATATATAGTATTTCTAAAAATTATTGGTATTTAATATTTAAATGTCAGGATATAAGTAGTTTTTTTTATCAACAATCCACATTTTATAAGTCAAATTTAAAATATTGCAGTACTTGTAAAAAAAGCATGGAATTCTGTATGGAAACCAATCACATATTACATTATTTTGTATCTCTATAACTTTTATAGAATTAATACTTATAATTTTCATGTTATATTTTAAATTTGACGTTATTATAAAAAATTATATTATCAGTTGAGATAATTTGCAAAAGAAATTTAATATCAGTCTAGTGTGTAACTGAAAATTGATAGAAAGCGCAACCAAACATTTAAAAACCGACTAAAAACTATAAAAAAAACTTAGAAATGCTTTTATATTAATTATATATATTTTTTTTCATTTTAATATTAACAATACCTACAGATTAACAATGTTAGTGCAAAATTTGAACTAGACTTATACAATATTTGAAAATTGACATTAATTTCCTTTTTGACAAACATCTCAACTTGAAAAATTTGGAAAAAAACCATATTATTTATTTAATTTACATCAACAATTTCAATGACCGTCTCGTTTCATATTTAGTAACAAACAACTATGTTTCAGTTCGGATGATTGTATTAAATCACTTTAGGGCTGCCAACTATACGAATACTTTTTTTTATAATTTTTCATACGTCTTAATAATTAATTTTACAAAATATTAATCGGCACAGCGATAGTAAATGAACTTTCATCATTTTCTCGCTCTAGTAACAAGACAATGCGCAGGGTCGAGTTCCACAACACAAAATGCAATGCCTCAAAAATTAGGCGGTGCGTGGGGAACGAAGTTTCTTATACTAGGTTATCCTACTCTGTAAAATGCGGGATACAGCGTGAAGCTACAAAAATCCGTACAACGATATTTAATATTTTGCAAAATAGACATAACACAGTGTAAACTCTATATAACGACAATGCAAGGAATGTGTATTTTATGACAACATCGAGAATGGTTAACGTGCTGATTGTTAAATTGAAATAAAATATAAATACAATCAAAATAATGAATACGTTCCTTTATACATATAGTACGTATTGTTCTTTTAAACTTCGTAAAAATTTAAAAGAACAGTCTGCACGAGAGACCATTGTATTTTCAGTACATACAGTGCCGATTGTTTTATAGCTATTGAGAGTAACGGCGATGTTATGTAAAATAGTATTAAAAAAAAACCAAACAAAGTAAACAAACGCTTCACCGAGTCTATCACAAAATCAAAAGACGTTATATACAGTGTACATTGTATTTCTATTTACTAGACGCATAATAAATAAAAATATAAATAACTCTATCTGTAATTCTGGTTTGAGTATAATTCTTTAAAAAAAGAAGAACAATATTTTTTGCACATCGACAACCCTATAAGAATAGGGTTGTCGATGTGCTAATATTCCTGTTTTTTCTGTTGAACACAAACGCAACACAATCAAAGTTGACAACCCTAAAGAATACGTATAGTAAGCATCATGGTGCTGACAGTTCAACAGTATACGGTCCGGGGGGTGTCGGGGGGTGTGTGGGGGTGCTAGGGGCGCGGCTGGGGTCAGGCGTCGCGTCACTTGTACGCGCGCGTCGCACACTTCTTCTTTTTGCGTTTGAAGAAACAGCAACATCTGGAATAGACGGATTGTCTGTATGATGATTTTTTATAGTCTGCTTGCAAGTTTAAGATATTCAGTTATATATTTAACAAAATAGTTATAGTTTTAATTATTTACCAAGTGACAGTTAAAGAAAAAATGTCCGAATAAATTATATAATATGTAAATCGGTTCAATCCAGGAGGCCGTTGTGGCGAAGAGGTACAAGGTGTGACTGTAACGCGATAGTTGTGGGTTCGATCTCCACTCGAGCAAAATAAAATATTTTTATTTTCATTTCATCGCTCTGGTGTCGAGACAAAGCGCGGCATTCCGGAGTTCCGCCACTCAACATGCAATGCCTCCAGAATTCGGCGTAAAGTGCGGAACGGAGAGTTTTTACACGAGGTGCACTCTGCCTACCATGCTGCGAGCAGGATACAGTGGAAAGCTGATAAAAAATATTCAATTTAGAAAATTTTAAAAGCAATGACATTCAACATATTATATATTAAATACTTAGCTATTTTTCTTCAAAAAAAATGTTCTCACTGCCGTTATTGTTCTACTTAAAGATTATTTCAGTTTAGTATTTCAGTCATTTTGGGGTAACACTTATAAAATACATATTGGGTTTCTGTTTCTCTTTAATAATATAATCATATTTATAATCAGGCTATAATATAAGAATAACGATTGGATCGCTGTTAAATGAGTGTTTTATAATAGTAAGATTTTACTTATCTTCACTATCCCATCTCTATAATGAACCAATACAATTGCCACAATTAACACATTGCGTTCAAAACATTGCGTGTTGATGCCAAAACTATGTCTCAGGTTTAGTCTTGTTATTAGGGCGAGGAAATTAACATAGTTCATTCGTGTAAGTGGAAATTGAACCGACAACTATCATCAAGTTGCTGCTCCACGGGGGCCTTAAAATCATAACTAATAATTATCATATCAGCTTTGAGCATGCTCTGCAGAGAAAACCCAGTGCCAAAACCCTCCCGTTCACCACTTTACACCTATGTACATAGAATACACTGTTCTTACCCAAAACTAGCAACAAGAATTAACAGTTAAAGCTAGCAACAACAGTTAAACTACAAAAAAAAAAAACTAATATAAAAAAATAATAAAAAAAGAAACCAATGCATACAGTTGAAACACTGACTTGGTGTCGTCGACCACGTCCACCTCGTGGTGCTGCGTGATCGGCGTGTTGCTGTGGCCCGCTGTGGGGTCGTCCGCGCCCAGCTCGCCGTTCGTCGAGCTTACCACCTACGTTTGTGGAAAATTTCCATTTTTATATAGAACATTTAAAAAAATTAAACGATACAATTAATGACGGGCTTAAATTACTAAAATGTTTGGGGCCGGTCTTCAAGGGGCACGTAAAAATTCCTTTACATTTCTAAAAAAATTTCCATTTTTTAGTATGTGAATAATTAATTCAATTTAAAAAAAAAACATTAAATTTAATGTATTTATATGAGTGCTAGTGTTCAATTTTAATCCATTATTCAAAACATAATATTGAATCCAATCAACTTCCTACAATATTCAACAAAATCCCAATAACACTTACGACAAAACAAATACAAGGCGTTAAAGGGTTTATTATGCGATACAGTGTTCTGACATTGACTTCAGTCGGATATCGAATTAGCTCTGATCAAGCGACATCAATAGCACACTAACGACAATATTATTTAAGCATTTACTTAAAAACCGCAAAAATTCTAAAAGTTATCTAAGAATTAAGTAAGCGTTTTCAAAAATTTGTTACGGATATCTTGTGTCACATTTAAAGCTTATCTTAAATGCTTTCATTACTGTTTCGTATAGCACATTATTGGTAGCATTGACTATAACTTTTCCTCATTTGAATTTGACATAGAATTTTTTATAAATTAAAATCATAATAGTTTATTTACCATTTAATTATACCTTAATGTCCTATAATGCATATAGAAGTATAGGCAGAGGCATAGTCCTTTCGAAGTGGGGAAACTCAATGCCGCATTTTGTCTACGTTGGCCTCATTACATAAGAAATATACGAGGTTTTTTATATACGATAAACTTACTGGATTGTGTATTTAATTATTAAAGAGACATAAACGTTATATAGATTGAGATATATATAATTAATATATATCATTAATATATATATATATCAATCTCAATAAAAAGATAAAGTCAATGCTTTAGCACCAAAAGGAAGCGACATGCAAACACACAATGGTTGCCGCAAAATGTTCAAACTGACCGTCGACACCGAGCCCGGAAATTTCACATACTGAAAATGCTTATTCTTCAACAGCTAAAAAATAAATACAACAGTGTACGTACATTCACATATCATATACAAATAGTGGGCGAAAAAAATATATATATATATTCGTCATGCATAATAATATCGAACGTTTACATAATAGATCGCCATGCTGGTAGAAATATAGTCGATAATAAATTATAATATTTCGAATATTACTATGACTGGTGTGTCTTTGGTTGTGTTATTACAATATTGCACGATAATTAAAATTAAATTTTTTATATAAATCAATTAAATAAGGAAAAACTTAAGCACAATTGCTTTTGTATTGTATGTAGAATAAATTGATCATATTGGCCAATTTTTGTCACAGCTGCGGAAAAGTTGAAGGGAGTCTGGTACGGGTTGAAAACCATATTTGAAACTTATTTTTTGTATTTGAATATTTATATTATAATATATAATGTAAATTCCCTGATTGGCTTAAATAAAGTATTTTTGAATCCATTTTTTATTTGTCATTAGATTTCCGCTCAATTGGTAAATATAGGTAAATAATATTCTTGTGATGATGAACCCATGAAATAATTTTAAATATCTACCATTTTAAAAGAAATGCAAGAAAAGCAAATTAAGTATAATTTTTAACTATCAAATAATAAAAAAAGTCGTTAAAATATAATATTTCCTGTTTAGATACTTTGACCAACCTAACAAAAAAAAGATCCATTACATAAGATAATTTGAACCTAATACTAACTATATCAATATTAACAACTTAATAATAACTACCAACTATACAATTATGAAGATTGCTATACCGGTACATATCCATGGTCAACCTGTATAAACCAACGGTCAACCAGTACACATCAATTTTGAAAATAGCACATTATAAAATCGAACCCACAACTATCAACCCACCTGTACAGATCCATGTCGATCAGCGGGTGTCAGGTGTCCAGTGGCGAGAGGCGTTGCTTTGCCACTGTGCGGCCAGTTCGCTGTGTTTGTAGTACCACCTGTGCCCGTGTCTTTAACTGCGCCCTGGTAATTTTTTTATTAATAATATCTTATAATTAAGAAATAATGAAAAATAATTTTTTTTAGAAAACTTATATCAATTTAAACGCAGCGTGTTTTAATTTAATTCGCGTTTCGTGGGCGTGGCCAATAACCTATAAAAGCTGGTATCGGTATTGCGGGACCGGAAGTGTAAGGACGGGGAAATTTTATTGATATCATTTTATAAAATTGAAATAAATGAATGTGTTTAATCTATTTAAAACTTCCTCGTACTAAAATTACTGTGATTGAATACAGGTTGCGAGACCAGAAGCCATAGGAACACATCATTACATATACATAGTAAATGTCATTTTCTTATTAAAATTATTACTATTAAAGAAAATAATATTATAAGCTGGAATTCTTTCGTGTGTTAGAAAAGTATCGGCATCCACCACCCCCGTGGTCATCATACATATAAAAGATACTGAGTTCGCTCCATATTGTTATTGTTTAACTCTGTGTAATAGAAAGTAACGATTGATCTCTTTTTTATACCCTTCTGATTCCTAAAAATATATTAACGATGATAAATAAACATTTGTAACAAGAGTAATTCTCCCAATACTGTAAATACTAGTAGTTAGGTTACCTAAGTAAACCAATTAAAGTATAAAATTTCAACTCATGCGTAACGATTTACTTTAGATAAATCAAAATAAGATTAACCTTGTATGGCTTAATCTGGAAATTGGCTTAAACTAAGATTTAAATACTCTTACTTGTAGCATTATACTATTTAATGAAAAAAGATAAGAATAAATAAAAAAAAAACTACAGAATAATTTTATCGGCATTACGATATACTTATGTATGGAAAATATGTACAGATGTAATAACCTTTAACTTTGTTATATAAAAAGCAATAATCTTAAAACAATAAGTTAGTAGTGTTATTTTACGTACACCACACTCTGATTCAGGAGATCTAACTAGCAACGGAGAGTACTGGCGTTGAAAGCTACATGGTTAAAAATAAATATATTGCCTCGAGTTTATTATTAAATAATAAATGAAACTACTTATGTAACATATACCTTTAAATTAGTATATTGTGATTAAAACGATAGATACATGAAAATTAAATAATAGTTTATAATAATTTAATACTGTTAGTTATTGACATGTGAATATGGAGAGATTTGAGCTTGGGAAAGCAAACTATTGGATCAAACGTCAAACTACAGATAAAAAAAAAAAGCTGTCTGTGCAAAGTGGTATAACGAATATTTATGTTATTTACAAAATTTGCCAAATTTGATTTTAAAGTTGATTATACATAATGATACAAAAATACTGTGAAATCTGGTTAATTGAGATTTCAAGGGCCAAGTTTTGTTCATTTAGGAAAATTTTCATTCATCCACATCTCCAATAAGACAATTATAAAATTAAAGCTACCTCATTTCAAGAGGCCTCTGTTCACATATAAATTTATTTGAATCGAAATCACTTCTCTAGGACCCATTTAAACAAATTTCACTCTATATAAAAATTTCACTCTATATATATTCAGAAAATTCAAATTTTTAACAGTTAGGCCACTTTGCCAACAGTGTAGCGTGTCAAACCTCTCCGGATATAAGCGCCGCCTCATCGTCCTCAACCAAACCAATCATATAATCACACAAATCATCCTGCACCGACAAAAAAATTGTATGAATCGGTCATTTTTTTTTCACTAGTCTATTTGCTTGGTAATATTTTTATAGACATATTGTCACCGAGCATTATATATATATTTTTGGATATTATTTTAATTTAATACGGAAAGCAAAATTAAAGAATAAGTATTAAATACCATATGGAGCTTCCATTAAATACAAAATTTACAAGTTGTAAGAAATAAAACAACCGCCATTCTGCAAGATAATAGAAACTAGTGAAAACACTGGCCGTATTAAAAAGAAAATATTTGCAAATTAGAAAAAAAATCATACCAAAGCTTCTTTATAATAATAATTTAGTATAAATAATTAAATGTGAGTAAACGTGACTTTGGTACTACGCGTGCTGTATTAGTGGCAGTTATAAATTATATATATCTTGTATTATTAACTAATTACTCAGTAAACGTAAAAAATAGTGAATATTTATTCCAAATAAAAAAACATATAATTTTAACCCATCATGGTGCAGATGCACTAAGGCTACCTGTAAACGCTACAGGTTGTAGGTTCAACTCCCACTCGGAAGATTGAATTATTTTGTTTTTCTCTCTTTGGTAAATATGTCGAATATTAAGCTAAATCTAATATATTGCTAAAAGCTAAAAAAACCTAATATATTGTTTTACTTTACATTAACGAATGGCCCTCAACATTCTATAGCATTATGCGAAGACTTTAATCTAATTAAAGGACACAAGGCCTTGGCTTCCTAAATGTCAAAAATAAATCTACATCGATTTCTACTTATGCTTTAATACCAGCGAATGAAACGTCAATAGTTAAAACAATTTATTATATTTTATTTAGGTTTCACGCTGTATACCGCATTACCTCCTAGGGTAGGCAGAAGGAACCTCGTATTAAGGCACAACGTTCCCTAAGCACCTTCCAATTTTTAAGACATTGCGTGATGAATCGCGGACCTCAACGCCGCGCTATGTATTTGGTACCAGATCGAGGTAATGAAAATATCATATTCCCTAGAACGAGAATTTCCATTCTGATCCAATAACCATCGCGTTAACAGAAGCTGTGCCACAACAGTTCTAATTTAATATATCTTTAATTTCTACGTAAATTGACGATTATATAGTTCCCATACTTAAATATATTTATACTATAATATATAATGAGGTATTAAAAAATATATTATTTATATCAATTATATAAGAGTAATATTTACTTTATGGAAGGGCTGATGTCTGTCGCGGTTGGGTGACACTACAATCTCATGACCAGTTTGTATGGAACCCACGGGTGTAGACTGAAATTAAAAACAATTGTACATTTAATTATAATAATATATATATAAAAATATACATATTTTAATAAATATGCTACAGAAACGATGATGAGAAGTAAGCTACATTATTATTGAAAATGTTACTTTTTATGATTTTCTATGTAAATGACGAAATTTACTACAAAATTAAAAAAAAAACTGATTTAAGAAATTCTTTTACATTTGAAAGGAAATTTCAAATGTAAGGAAATTCCAAATTATTTCTGTGCTTGTGTAACTATGGCGCAGAAATAAATTAGAATATCACATATAAAGGCTAACACAATGAAAGTAAAATATAGCATTGATACAATCTAAATGAATATTATATTTCTTAATTACCTTACGCAGATGACAGATAAATAATGTAACATGAATAACAATAAATAAACAAAAAAAATCTAGAACTTTCTAAACTATAACGATTCATGAAAAGAAGCCTTATTATAAATAACGTCGACTATTTCCTAAACTAAGTGATTAAGCCAAATCTAATTGTATATCTAATAGATTTTAGTGACGTAAGCAAGCACACACAAATACATACATACATATATACATACTTTTTCTATATATACATCGCACTAACCTTATCGGATTTATTTCTAACGATATTGGACGGCGGCGCGTTACGCAATATTCGCATCACATGCAAGTTTGCGGGCTGTGTTGCGTGCAACATATATATAACATGCTTATATATAAGAAACATATTTTTTTTTTTAAAAAAAGCAAAAAAACCATTAAAAACAACATGGTAACCGAATGTTATAATGTCAAAATTTTATATGTAGAAAAAATCTAATTTTTAGATTTAAAAAAAATCTAAAGTAATTAAAAAAACTACACAAAAAACACAAATTCACGAAATAGCTTTATTAATAATAACAATAATAAATTACAACATGTAGCAATTAAGAATTTAACCAAAAGCGTTGTGATACAAATTAAACTAGTGTTAAAAGTTAAGAAAAAAATAGTTAAATTAGTATTTAAAAGGTTTAAAAAAGCGCGAAATGAAGCAGCTGATGTAAGCACTCCTATATTTAAATAACGCATTCATGGAAACACAGGATTTTTTCAATTAATGCAGGACGAAGTTATGATTTTGTTTGAAACACAATTCAATAACATATTTTTAATAATCGAATTATTTTTAACAACAATTATTTTATACAGCAATATTTACAATAACTCTTTTTTTTATGTCAATATTGTATTTTAAAAATTATAAGTGGTTCATTTCTACAGAAATTCTACAGAAAGCTGTTCTTTATCAATATATTAAGAAAATATAGTAAATATGTTCTTTAATTGTAATTTTACATACAAATATATAAAATATAAATATTTTTTTATTCATTACATTACAATTGAATAGTGTTTTATTAAAGTTATCTTCGGATCTTCTAAATTAGTCTTCAACCGTGTTAACTCATCACCTATTTGTGTGATGGAAAAATTATGATTAAATGATGTCATGAAATGACAAATCAAACTACATTTCTTTAGCTGCACACTGCATCTTGCACATATAGATTGTAGGTATACGAGTACATAAAATAATATAGTCAAGCGAATTAGTAACTAAAAATAATAGATCCTAATACTTTTTAAGATTTTAAAATAATAATACGCTACATTAGCGTCAGAATGAAACACAAAGGCGCAGGTTCAAATCCTATTTAACATATAATTTCTACACACAATCTCGAAAACTCAAAAGTACAAACAAACACACAATCTATGTAATATTATATTTAATTAAAAAAAAACTTAATTATATCATCCCAGTGAAAGTACAGTCAAGCACACAAGCTAATAACAAAAACACAAGTAGGTACAATCAAGTCATCAATACATATATCCAGTTTACATACCATAGTCTTCCCAGTCCAGTCGAACTCGCCGTCGTCGACGTACCCGCGCCGGTCGAACAGGTCGCGGAACATGCGCCGCAGCTGGTCGTAGTCTGGCGTCTCGAAGAAGTCGAGGCGGCGCACGTAGCGCAGGTACGTGGCCAGCTCCTCGGGGTGGCCCTCGCAGAGGACCTGCGGACAGACGGACGACCTTGTTACTATAGGGAACCTTGTTACTATCCGGATTCCGGTTTAGATAAAACGTGGAATTGTAATTTAACATGTAGATAAACAAATAACAATAGGTTCAGATAGGTATCAAATAATTAATGCTATCTTACAGCAGGATTAAAATAAAAAATAGCAGTTTTTTATAATATATTTTCAAGAAGTAATTTTCTCATTAATGAGATATTGCTATTCGAGAACTGTGAAAGCAAAAATTATAGCCTGTCTGGCAGATAAGCCTGTCCGGGACATTATCAGCCAGTGATGAAACTGGCCCTTAGTCTGTCTTTAAGTGAAGGTCTATTATATGCAATAACCAGTATGAGTCACAAATAATTAATCTGGTTCCTAGAGTATAGTGAATATCCGGCTCTATCTCTTGATCATGCAGCCCCCGATTATATGGATTCAGTATTATGTAAGTCTTTAAAACAAAACCTTTATCATTTTGTTGAAAGAAAATATTTAAATAAAGTTATTTTTAAATAACTCTACAACAACACAAGTCCACACATTTTTCATTATTTTATTTTATTTAAAATACTATTAACCATCATTTAAAGTCAAGATATCATAATAAATATCTAAGTGTGGGTAAGTTGTCATTTCCTCAAATAACTATTAATATTCACAACACATCGTAATATACGTACAATAGACTAAATCTAATGAACGCGTTTCTTATAAAAAGATTGTACACGTGACAGTTGTGGGTTCAATTCACACACAAGGCAATGAAATATTATTTATTAATATTTTCCTTTCTTCCCTCTGGCACCAAGGAAAACACAAAGTTAGGAAGTAGAAGTAGATAAAAAAATTAAATGATAAAAAAATAATTTATATATATTTTTAATCTAATTAGTCATTAAGGGGTTTTGTCACACATCCTGTCTTAAATTACAGTACGCTCGACGAGTCATGGTTGTCGAGACTACGTTTACTGAACTTTTGCGCATTGTACACTAGGGAAGTATCATATAAATAACAATAAAATCAAATCTGCGGAGCCACAGCTAACTTCAAAGCGGCTGCGACTCGTCGACCGTACTATATATTCAATACATTACCTCTATAGGAGTAGCTCGTTTGGTATCTCCAATTTTTTGGTATCGTTCTTTAAGTGTATCAGCTTTTAAACCCTGCCAGGGTAAGGAACCACGTAAAAAATACATAAACATATGTCCCAGAGCTTCCAGGTCGTCGCGTCTAGATTGTTCTGGAATAAAATATATTAATAACAATTATCGCGATTTATTACACTTTTTAAAAAAAACTTCAACTATTGTATATTTTAATGTTTATTTTAGTATCGTACATTTCTGGATACCCGATGTTTCTACCACTTTGCAAGCGGTCAAAAATTATAATACTTAAATATGCACAATTAATTCGGTTAAAGAGTTTTTTTAAAATATTTTACCCACATTATGTTACAGAAAATAAAAAATTAAGAATCGAGCAGAAAATAGGAATCTACTTTGACTATCACAATTTCACAAATTTCATTACGTTTGAAATATAATAAAAACGAAGAAGAGAAGAGAGAATCTTTTAGATTATGATTTATGACTATTTAAGATGTTTTTAGTATTAAAAACATAAAAAAGAAAAAAGAAAAATATGAATCACAACTCACAAATATGAAGGAAAAAGTATTATTATTATTATAAAATGAAATATAATTTAAAATTGCAGTTAAGTAAAAATTTACTTGAGTCATTTAAATAATGGGCTATAAAAAATAATAAAACCGTTACAGTAATTAATTTTAACAAAAAAAAATTACGCTTAGAAATTAGTTTCGTCAACGTATTAGTGGGACGGTATAAAGCGTACAAATAAAACAATAATACAATATTGTAACAATACAAATTTTTAAATAATATGAAATAAATGATGAAATAAATGACAGAAAAAAAAAATGAAATAAATGTTCATACACAATACTTACCTTTTCCTAAATGTGTATTTATCGACATGTATCGCGCGGTCCCCGTGAGCGACTTGTGCTCCCGGTACGGGATATGTTTGTTTGTCTCTAAGTCTATATATTCTTTGGCCAAACCGAAATCTGTGAAAATAAATTACACACACATATATATATATATATATATATATATATATATATATATATATAACTATCAAATAAACATATTTTCATTCTTTAGATTTATTATTACATATAAAAAAAAAACTAACATAGATAAAAAATATTAACAGATTGGTTTTTTATTTTTTTTTTTATTTAGGAAGGCAAAGTGCTGCGTCGAGATCCTCTATTAAACGCGGAATATCTCAAATTATCGAAGTTATCTCTGCATATTTTACTATATTTTATATTATAAGCGTAGTGTAGACAGCTCGAGGGAATGCGTCCGCTTCAAAAAGCGGTCAAACGAGGGAACTTGGAATACTTAGAAATAGCTATTGTTGGAAAGGTATGATTCAGTCTTTATCAATCGGCCATAATGGGTGATGTTTCGACCGTTCTACTTGTGGTTTTATTAGTATCAATATAGAGTTTTGTAAAGTGTGAAGTAAATAAATAAATAATGTCATTCTTTTTTTTTTGCATCACGCTGTATTCCGTATACAACAGATATATGTACAAATGTAACTTGGGAACCTGGTGTTGAACGCTCCGTTCCACATTAAAACAATTCTCCATTTTTCGGTGAATTCTTGAGGCATTGCGTTTTGAGTGACGGAATTTAACGCTGCGATTTGCCTGGATACCAGAGCAAAGAAATGAAATGATTAAATATTTCATTTCCTCAAATGAGAATTGAACCCGCTATAGTCACACGCTTGTACCCCTGCGCCACCATTGGCCTCACAAAATGTAACAAAATTTCTTTACAACATTATTTTATATTTCTAAAAATACACAAACAGTATCAGAATCGCGAGAGTAAACGCGACAGGTTGCAGTTTGATCCCTACTTGAGGAAATGAAAAATATTATTGCTCTGGTGACAATGCGAAACGCAGCGTAAAGTTCCAAAAAACTTGAGTGTCTCATTTGGAATGGAGTGTCTTATCAGTAAGCTT
>JBAIZZ010000050.1:239100-259384 GCA_037355905.1 Heliconius aoede
TGTGTCATGCTTCCTATCCTATTTCAATTTTTTTTATCATACATTGGATAAAATTTACAATTTATTAAATATTTTTGTGTTTGAAATTTAAAATACTTATGAAATAAAAATAATATTGTTATTGTCAATCTTTTTTTGTGTGTTTATAATTATTATACTTATAAATATATTACCTCAAGTAAGGATAATAGGTCTAGTTTTTTATCCATTTTTATTTTTATATATTAAACTAAACATTAGAAAATGCAATTCACTGTAATTATATAACTTCACTATATAATGCACTTTGTCAGCTTCCTCTCACTACAATCACAGAGGACAGTGTAGAAAAAAGTTTTAAGTAAAAATTTGTATATTCATTAGTGGATGAATTATAAGGCATATGGTAGAAGCGACAACCGCATGGTGCCTAGCTGGCACTACTTGTTTACGTCGTACAATATGCCGGGTTCGCGATACGCGCGCTGATAGCGAACTGACTGGCTTTGGTAAATAACACGTTAGGGATAAGCCCGCGTACTTATGGGCCACTAATTTGATGAGAAAACACCGTGTTATAATTAAGAAGTAGACACCGAGCCGCGTCCGATCCAAAAACAAAGTGAACGTATAGTCAGATAACGGTAAAAGTGGGAGCGTAAGCCCACGAAAGCTGTAGAACGAGGTACAGTCACGATTTCATTGCTTCACCGCACGTCTACTAAATCGCTCGCTTGTACGCTTTTTTATAAATTATAACGATCCATTTCTCTGTCTAGTGGCCTTTGCGCTAACAATAAACGCGTCATGATACGTTATCAATTAATTACGTTCTGTGAAAAGTTAAGATACTGACCAATAAAGTTCCCGTATTGAAGCATTCCATTTTGTCACTTTTAGAATTTATTTCGTCAAATTCTATTTCATTTCTGGATCTATCTATATGGAGTAATCCAGGATATTACTCATATCTTCATTAACGAGAGTCATGTTGGTCATTTCCGATTGAATGACATTATGAATTCTAATTAGTTTCTCACTTCACTTTTGTTTTGATATCACCGTATTATTTACTGTTATGTTTTTCTAATGCTATTTCTGTACGAAACATTGATTACAAAATATATATATATTTCAGCTAAAACATGACATTTCTTTACAACTTCCACGTTGGAAATAGTGACGTCACGAAAGTTGGACACTCTTCGGCTGTTCATTGGCTTGCTATTTGACGCACGTAGTAAGAGGGTCGCCGGTTCCGCCATCTGTTGATGCCGTGCGAAAACTTCACTGCGTTTAGTTTATGCATTGCTATTAAATTATTAAATTTTAAATATTTTTGGATACT
Organism: Heliconius aoede; assembly: GCA_037355905.1. Taxonomy (NCBI): domain Eukaryota; kingdom Metazoa; phylum Arthropoda; class Insecta; order Lepidoptera; family Nymphalidae; genus Heliconius; species Heliconius aoede. The sequence goes on from JBAIZZ010000050.1 coordinate 240,428, forward strand.
AATTAGTAATTACTATTCAGATTTATATTTATTTTTTCTTGTATAATAATACGTTTTAATTAAAAATGATAAAATAAGTTTTAAATTATTTTTTTTATATTTTTCGTGAGTACTGTTTATATGAAACTAGTATACCATGTAACCGTAGGTGTATTTTATTAAGTTTTAACTCTGATGTAATTCTATTTTTGTATTACAAAAGAAAATATTTAAAACTTGTTATAAAAACATATATTTAAAATATTAATGTAATAAGCAAGATGTTAAATATATTTAATTCGGAATCTTGATCTCAGGGATTAGATTTTTTTGCAAATTGTTTGTAGAGATGTCACTGTATTAATAGTTAATTTTAATCCGACCTGTAAGTTCATGTAATTACATTAGATTAATCTTAAAGAGTATAATAAAAATTAACACTATTTAAATATAAATATTAAGTTCTTGGAGATTGTGAGTTAAATTATTATAACTTTGCAAAGTTATATTTAAATTATTTTTGTTTCCCCAGGCTGATAGAAAAGAAATTTCGGCGTTTTGTTCACCACAATATAAATACAAAATATAGGCTGGGCCAATTATTTTTTATAAACTAATGTAATCACATAAATAATATATACTCGTAAAAGGTTAAAAGTTATTTTTATTATTATTTTATTGTATATTTTCAGTATCTATTTTGAAACCTTTAACATAAATCGACAAAATTAGATAAATTATTATAGTTCAAGAAATATAGATACATATATTTTACATCTCTATGTCGTAAACTTTGACAATAACCGCATTGTAGGATCACAATTGGATTACAATAGTATTGCATTTACAGTACACGCGAGTTGAACTCAGGGGCAATGTAAACTGCAAGTGGCAAGTAGTACCGATACACTGCTATCTACTATATCCTACTAATATTATAGATGAAACAGTGAAAGTTTGTGATGTATGTTTGTTCCATTTTCAAACAAAAACTACTTAATGGATTTGGATGAAACTTTACAGTAATATTGCTTGTATGCCTGAACAGCACATAGGCTACAATCTATGTATAGATTTTATAATTTGACGATAATATATTATAATAAGCGGGCGAAGCTACGTCTGAGTTGCTAGTAATATTGATAAATATGGTATGTTGTATGTGTACATTGTTATTAATTATTGTTATCTTTTGGATCGTCAACGACAATAATAGTCGAGGTATTTTCATTATATACAACAGTGAATAAGATTTGAAGTGACCATTATCGTATGGGCTCAAAGACGTCCCACGCTGCACAGTGAAAGTAAGAGAAGAAATATCACATAAACTTTACCATACATTGCAAAAGAAACTATAACACTAACTTTTATATATTAAATTGAATGAACAATTTACTTCCACTTTAAAAATTGCCCCTATAAAATCGAAAAAGCAAAACAATTTTCCATGTTATTGCTCGTCGTTTTGTATCAGGCGCTAGCACTTGCTGTCGCATGTTAGTAAACCGGTGCAAGGAGAAATCGACCGTGAAGGATTGGAAATTCAAAAGTGGGTCAACACTCAACAGTTTCAATGTCGAATGCAAGTGTTGGACCTCGGTAGCGCTAAGGCTAATAAATTTTACACGACGATTCTATTTATATGCATTTGCGTCTGTTTCGTATCGATTTTGTTATAAGTTAGTAATCTTTTTTAAAGAAGGATATTGAATTTAAATCTTCTTCACGCTATATCCCGCAGACAGCAGTGTACAAAACCTAGTGTTGAACTTGAAACTACTTGAGTATTCACTGAATTAAATTTTAAAGTTTCAAGTGACTGTTTGCTGTCTTTGTTGTAAACAATCCTACCCATTTTAATAATATATAACCTTAGCTTTTTCGATATTCAAGACTCGTTTCTTCCTTTATACATTTATGAATTCTGACCGAAAATAAAACCCATATTTTTTGTGATTTTACTTTTAGCAAGAAATCTGAATTGCCCTATAAGGTTATAAAACTCTTTGAAGCATTTCCAAAACTTTTCCCTTTCTTTTTCAAGTATTTTAAGTAGATTCCTTATAGAACGCAGCTATATAACAAGTTAAACATTAACATATATATTTCCATAACTTTCAGAAAGTATTTGAACTGATGACTATACTATTTATATATACTAAAAAAAGACTTCTTTCACGCTGTACCCAGCAAACAATAGTGTAGACTGAGGGAACCTAGGTGTGGGAGACTCCGTACCCTAATTATCACCGAAGCTTTCGAGGCAATGTTAAGTATTGGAACTCAACGCCGGGCTTTTGCTTTGGTGCCACTAAATAATAATTCATTCCCCCATCGAATCTACGACCGTCACGTTACAGTCACATGTAGTGCCACCGCGCCACGGTCCACGTTCTAATTTAAATACTGTAATAAAATAATTGTCTTTATTTATTCATCGTTATTTATTCATGGCTTTAGGATTGTAATGTAATCTATTAAAAATCACTAGATAGCGGTAAATTAATTACATCTACATAAAAGATGAGAGTCCAAATAAAAAAATCTATTTGAAAAAAATATTGACATGACACCTACCTATAAATACTTAGATTTTAATGGTTTAATCTATATGAAAGACAAAAAATACACATATTTTACACGAACATCGTAATAAAGTCTGACTATTTTGCATATTACTATTGTTGTTATGTATAATGTTAGTTTCGTATGTAAATTTCGTTGCGGTAGATTTTCATATCTGACTGATTTAATATTTCGCGAGTGACGTGTGTGGCTTATTTTAAAAAAATATATATACGTACATATATATGTGCAACGCTCTTGCTCATGTCAGTAAAAGAGTATTCTTTTATCTTTGTTAGTTTTAAATTTAATTTGAAATATAACTCCAAAATTGGTCTTCAAAAGATATAAGGGTATATTTCGTTTACATTTTTCGTTAAAAAATCCACAGAGAAAATGTTTAAGCTAATCAGCTTCACATATTTCATTTCCTCGGGTTGGGATCGAACCCACAACCAGTCGGTTTACAGTCACACTTTGTGCCCCTGCACCACGACTTATGAGGAGTAGACATTCCTTCTACCCCCATAGTGCTTGGCACTACTTTCTCTGTGGCATACAAGGGTTAATACGTGAAAGGGATAAAATATATAGGGATAAAAAGTACAAAATTTACTACTGTAAATATAACCTTACGTTGATTTTGCTTATAAACCTTGACTAACTATTTAAATATTTAATTTTTAATTACTCTGACCACTTTAACTTTTAATGTAAAGAAATATATTAAAAACAAGATCGAATATAGCGTTTGTTATTAAAATGAATAATTAACGAAGGGGAATTAAAAAGGATTTGCTGTAACCACATGTGGTAGCAGTCGATTTAAAAATACTGTAAGTACGGTAAATATTTATTTGTGTTAATTTAACAAAATATTTTTATTTTCCAGACCTAACTCGCTTACAAAATATATTACGACTAAACGTTAAGATAGGGATCCGGGTGGAAAGCTGAGGACTGAGTAATTACTTAAAAAATTATTTAATATTCTTGGTTATCAAAAGTGAAGACTAAAAGTATAAATGTAAATGCAAATGTAACTACAGTGGAGTAGTTTTCCTAATTAATTAGTTGGTCGCATTTAAGCGATATCTTTTTACTTTTTATTCAATTAACAATTTATTTGAAATGTGAAAGATAACGTTGAAATTCGTTAAGGTAAATTAATATATAAAATAGCGCATATAAATTGCCTTAACATATTTTAATTTAGATATTTACCAGCGAGTACACTTAAAATTTAAACTAAAAATATCGAATCGAATTTAAAATAATAACGACGATGCAATTAAAAAAAGTCACAAAATATATTATATACAATAATTTTATTTTTTCGAAACAAAATAAAAATATATTACTTTTTTTGTGTTTTCATTAAGATAACGTCTTTGCAGCATTTAAAATTTATGTTATACATTTGCTCTCGCTGTCAGAGATTGTGACTTTTTGTGACATATAAATGCATACATACTTTCTTTTTCAGTTTCACGCTGTATCCTGCATAAAGCTGGGTAGGCAAAAGGAACGTAGTGTTAAGACACTGAGTTCCCTACTTACCGCTTCAGCGCGGCTCTTCTGCCTTACTGCTAGTAACTAGAGCGAAGTAATGAAAATATTAATAAATAATAACACATTCCCCCGAGTGGGGATCGAACCCACAACCGTCGCGGTAAAGGTACACGCTCGTGCGACTACACCATGATTGCTTAAATATTTATTAACAAAAAATATTTAGAAAACGTTATTTTATTTGTAACGTAACGCCACTCGTACCTGCGCCTCTTCGAAACCAAGCGCTCTTAAGCTCCAATTAATCTACGAGTCCTTATTCAAGCTTTATAATAGTACGACGTTGTTACGATTTCTTCTTCGTTTTTATTTTCCAGATATCATGGACATCCTTGAGTGTCATATTATTTCCCTACGGATATGTTTATAGACATTGGGAAACAATTCTGTTATTAATTTCCTTTTTTAAAATATTATTTTATTCTTGATGGCTTGATGCTGTATCCCGCACACATATGGGTTGGCAGAGGGAACCTAGTGTTACACAACACTTCCCATATTCCGCTGACCTCTGGAGGCATCGCGTGTTGGGGAACGCAACACAAAGTTTGCCTCGACACCAGAGCGAAGAAATTAAAATCGAGTGGGAATCGAACCCACAACTGGCCTTATAAGCTTATTATTTACATAGTATTTATTCTTAATATAATACATACCTACAACCAAGGCTCACGCCTGTCCCAACATGGCCACAATGGTGTAAAATAAAAAAAAATATCTCCAAGAAAAAACTGTAAACTCAGTACCCAATATTATTTAAGAAAAAAAAACACTACGTCTCCTAAAAACAGTTTAGAAACCATGACAAAGCAAATACAACAGACACTCAACATTTGACGTAGAAGTACGGTGACTGATAAAGGAAGTTTCCCGTGAGGGCTTTGTAAGAAAACTTGAGAAGATTAATTGACTATAAAAAAAATCTAATATAATGATTTTAAACTTTAGTAACATTTAATAATTTGCCTCAAATAATTGTTATTGTATTTCTACGTGAGTATGGAATTTTTCGAAATAATTTACAGGTGCAGGTTTTTGACACTTTACTCGAAGGTTGATAATGAGCAACACAAATAAACGTGACGATTGTATGACGTTTTGTAGAATGTTTATGAAAGTAAAATATTGTACGTTTAATTAACATAGTAATCTTTATTTATTCAGCTTCATGCTGTATCCCGCATGTAGCACGCTAGGCCGCCGAATTCTGAAGGCATTGCGTGTTGACAGGGGGAAATTCAACGCCGCACTTTGCAACGATTAGCCTGGCTTATTGATACAAAAAATAATAAATCAGCTTCACGATGTATCCTGCGTACAGCAACGTAGGCAGAGGGAACCTAATGTTAAGACTCTTTGTCACAAATGTTTTATCAAATGATACTATAACATAAACGTTTGGATATTGGATATATATACATAGCTCGCTAAATATATATTATAGAATTTTTGTAAAATTACAAAATCTGTAATTATAAGTTGTAATTCTATGTAAAAAAATTGTATAATATGTAACTTTAGTTTATGGTGTTAACGGTGAACAAGCCAGCGCATTAACTCTTTCACATCCGGTTAGATATTTGAACCATAATGATTAGAATTACTGCTGTATAAGCAGCAACAGCAAGTGACCTGCAGCAGAAATGTGCCCGAATGATTTTGGTTCCAACATGTTTCAATTTTCCCAGAACTATATCTTGTTCCTAACTAAACGTTATTATTTTCAATCTAATTAGATATCTGCATATTAAATGGTTAATAAATTAAGTTAATAAATTGTTGAATAGTCTATCATATCTATTAAATAGCTTTATTTTTTCTTTACCTCTACTCCACGTTAAATAATATTGAGAATGTCAGAATCTTGTCCTTTTCCATAAAAAAAAAAAAAAAAAAAAAAAAAAAAAAAAAAAAAAAAAAAAAAAAGAATGAGGCTGTCGTGGTGCCAACCCCACAACCTGCGCTGTGGTACACAGGTTCGATTCTGTTCACACTCCGGTGAATTAATTATTTTTATTTCATTTAAAAAGACAAAATGTAATATTTAACTCATTTGTGGTGTAAAAATATAATTAATTTTATATTATTATTATATTTTTTTTGAAAAATCTTATCGCAGGTGATTTTATGTTAAACAATATTAATAGATGTAGGTAGGACGCATGACGGCGTCGCGTGATTGTTACGAGCGGATAGGCGACTCCATTTTTCAACTTCGAACTGTTCCATGGCAGAATAGATTGTAAAAATATCTATTTATTGCTTTCTTAAAATAATTACAATTAATTGGTTATATAAGCGTGAATTAAGTTATATTATTTTAATCTTTTGTTAGAGTCAATCATGCTGCAGTTCGATTTGCAAAATCAAATTTAAATGGAGTGTCTGTAATAAAATTACAGGGTTTTTGTACCAGATAGAGATGAGAGTTTATAACTTGAGATGGAGAAGAGAATCAAGATGGCGCTGTAACGGAGTGCACGGGTCATCTCTTTATACGTGACAGTAATGTTTTCTTTTTAGAAAAGAGCTCAAAACCGGAAAATTCGATTTGTGTATAGCTGTAAACCCTTTAGTATGTGAACCGTTCTTTTTTAAAATATTAATTTTGTTTTTAAGTGTACGGTGTTTTACGAAACATTTTAATTATTTATTGTTTATATAACATAAAATTATTACAAAAGGGCGGCGCTGAGTTCTGCCACTAAACGCGCAATGTCTCTGAAATGCTGTCACAACGTGAAACCGTAATAAAAGAAAGATAATATTGAATCGTATTTCTGCTATTGCAATATTGAAAGTTTGTTATGTTTGTAAGTACGAATTTAAATATTTAAACATTTAAATAAACTAAAAATAAAAACTGATTTATTTTTAAACTACCCACTACTTTATTTAAATTATTTTTTTGTATTTTGTGTGTACAGTATAATATTGCACAAATTACCTGAAATCTGACTTCATATTTTATTAAAAAATTACATGTTTTGTATCATATTTTGTTATATGTAGATATGTAAGTATGTCATATTCATGTTTGAATAAAGGAATATGTTGTACGTAGTTAATTTTATATATTTTTTTCATTTATTTATTTATTTCAATACATTTACATTTTTGAATATAATATAATGTAGTACTGAATACGTATGTATCTATCTATATGTGAATATAGTGAATTAAAAAAATTAAATATTTTTGTTTATTTCTTGAAACGTACGAGATTTGAATTTTATATAGTGAACTTAGGAATATATTTTTTAAACGACGTATATTTTTTTAGTAGATTTCCGTTATTTCAAGTTATCTTAATTTATGAAATAAATATAATTAAAATAAATAGGTTCATGTAAAAAAAAATACAAATATAATGACATTACAAACACGATTCACATCCCACCTTTATACCTTAAAAAAAATATCAATAATACCATCACAATAAAATACTAGTAAAATTACGATCAAAATCCCTACACGCAGGCAAACTTTCTAGATGCTGGCAAGCCTGCTCCGATCGGCAGCGAGAGCAAGCGAAACGGCGGCCAGCGCCAGTCTGCATCACGTGCGCGAGCGTGGTGGTCGTGTCGTTGGTGTTCTTCACGCAGTCAACACGCGCTTCGGATCTCGTGCAGTGGTATATCACGACTATTGTGTTTTTGTGAAATATAGTGGATGTTGCTTTAAGTTTGTACGTCATCAATATTTAATTTTAAAACAAATCAAATGTTTTTTATGTTGCGGGATGAGAGGTGAATGCTCGTCACAGCGGCGCCGACTCTCACCGGCCAGTATTGTCTAAGTGCCACGGAATCTTGGTCCTTCCCATCGGATTCCATCAAACATCCGCTTCTCGATGATTATATATCGCAAAATGTCCATCGCTTGTTCGCCAAACAATTAACAGATAAGATATAAACACAGAATACAATGTGTTTGTTAATTATTTATTGTGATACGTTAAAACAAAAATGTCGTCCATGCAAATGTTTATAATACATTAGTCACTGACTATAAGCTAACTGTACTGTGAGATGTAAAGATAACCTGTACTGTGAGTAGATTGCGATACCAATATTCATTAAAATAGAATAGAAGGTAAATAAACAAAGTTTTGATCGTTTTAATTATAAATATGCAACGTTTTGTTTTCTTTGCCGCTTTACACGTTTTAATTATTTTTTCGTTTACACCACATGCGGTAACAAAAACCAATATTTATACAATAGATCAGTTCGTAAAAAAACATACTGATCATTACATTATGCATATAACGTGATATGTAACATATTAATTTTTAATCTATGTAGGTAAACATGTAGAAAAATAGTTATAAGGTACCCTCGTTCTTATATCAATTTAATATTAGTTAAATGGTAATTGAGGTCTCAGTGTTTCTATAGGATAGTTTTATATTAGATGTTTAAATGTACATAGATTAAACAAAATTACAGTAAACAAGATTCTGTTACAAAAACCTTACGTCGTAAATATATGTTAATGTTTTGTTATTATAAAAACCATTTTAAAAAATAGTAAAAGTAAAATGAGATGATAAAATATAAATCAACGTCATTTGCATATGCAATTATTTCATGGATTTTGGAAAACTGTTATTTTTTTATTTATATTTTTTTAAGTATTTAAGTAAAGGATATGTCGAGTGTTCATATTTAAAGAATCAATTCTTCCATTATTTGGGCAAAAATCAAATTACTCTAAAACAAACATGCTCAATACAAATACACGGACTGAATAAGGTGAACCGTGAAATACCATTTCATATGCAAAATATTTGAGAATTTTAATTAATTTTTCTGTCTATATTTATAAAATAGGTAGTAAAATTCTATATGTATATACTGATTTACATATATAACCAAACTAGAAGTATTTAATTTTAGTTGGAGCGTATATCCTAGAGGGATTTGAATGTGCTACCCTCGCACACAGCTAGTAAGCACGTTTGAATCAGCGAGCACGGCCAACTGCGCAACTAATCCAAATAAACAATAGCATATTAATTTAATTGATACTAAAACGTAAATAAGTATTCTGCACGATATAATATCATCATAAAGTATCCTGCCAGTATAATATTAATTAAATTATATAAATATAATTTACGAGGCCAGTCGTAGCTCAAGGACACAAAGTGTGCGGAAACGCCACAGATTGTGGGTTCGATTCCCACTTGATGCAACGAGGAGCGAACTAGGTTCTTTCTGCGTACCCCGCTGTGTGCGGGAGATATAGCGTGAAGCTGATAATAATATATTCCAAGTTATATTAAAATACAAACAATTTCATAACATTACTAAGAATCTTGTGATAAATTATTGTTACAATTAAGTAAAAAGCTATTTTAACGCTTCTATCAGTAGCTCGGGACCGATAACGATATATTTTTATCATCAATATCAATACGTTCATTATTGGTAACTAGATGTTGAACATAAAACAATTGAGTGTGTTGGAGTACTTAATTTAGCTGAAGGCTAGAGAGATTATGTTGACTTTTTTTTTCGTTTTTACGTTGTATCCCGCTTGCAGTAGGGTAGACAGTGAGGGGCTAGTGTTAAGACACTCCGTTCCACACTTTCTTTTGAATTCCGGACGCTTTGCGTGTTTTTTACGCCGTGCTTCTTCTCAGTACAGAGCTAACATATTAAAGTAGTAAATATTTTATTTCCTCGAATGAGATCGAACCCACAGTCTGTCGTTTTTATAGTCACACGATTATGCCACTACACTATAGGTGAGTTTGATATTCTATAAAATATTGTGGAATATTAAATTCTCTTACATTATACAAATGACGTTAAGCTGCATCATATGTGAATAAAGAAGTACACTAGAAAGCTTAACTCTTCATTGTGTCCTTTTAATATTTGACCCAGTTTTTACGGCAAACGTATGGACAATATTTTTTTCTTTTGATTTAGGTTACTATTTAATACTTATTTATTTATTTTAACTATTGTCGCACTTCACTTCGGAGGGAGATCATTCTTTGACATTGTATTAAGTATACAGATTTAGACTTTTTAAGTATAGCTTCTGAGAAGATCTAGGACGTAGGCTGAAAAAAAAAACCAATTGTTTTTTTTTTAATATTCGTCCAAAAGTTTCTTAACAACTTCTAACGTATATAAAAACAATCGATTGAAAACAAGTAGTGTACGACGGGAACACCACTCCCACGCTGAATATAAAACCGTTAATTTTACGACAACATTATGTTCGCAATATTAAAACGTTAACTAAGGCAACGTCCTCTACATTTCAATTTCAGATAAAAAAAAGCTAGCAAAAAAAAAAAACAACACTTAGTTGTGTGTGTGCCATGTTAACAAGTACTAGCTCGTGAGTGTGTGTGCGATGGCGCGGGTAGTAATACTATCTTTTGCCATCTTGGTGTCTTTGATGTCAATGATAAGAGTTGCGCTTGCGCATTACACGCCGACATGGGCTGTCCACATACCTGGTGGAGACGAGGCTGCGGAGGCAGTCGCCTTCGAACACGGCTTCATCAACCTTGGAGAGGTAAGCAAGATTAAAGTTCTTAAGAACAGTATTTAATCCTAATATCTTATCACAATTGTTTATTTTTTAATTGTTTAATGGAACAATACATTGTGCCATAACTGATATTGAGTGTTTCAACAATTACACTCACATTTTCGCGTTAATTTCACACCTTAGGCACTTAAAACTTACTTACGAGGCCACTGTTACTTCAATCTAAGGCTAAGGAAATCTAAGTATGTATTAAATATTAAAGACATATAATAATATATTTTTATTTACTATATTACTAGTTAGTTAGAACCGCAATGGAGAGACTGAAGAAAATATGGAGAAATAAAAACATTACAAAAGCCACTAAGATCCGGCTTGTGCAGACGCTTGTTTTTCCCATTTTTCTTTACGCTGCGGAGACATGGACCTTGCGACAGGTCGAGAAGAAGAAAATTGATGCTCTGGAGATGTGGTGCTGGAGACGAATGCTGGGTGTAGCATGGACTGAGTTTCGCACCAACGTCTCTATTCTCCAAGAAATCGGCACTAAACAACATCTGTCAACGTTAGTACAAGGTCGCATACTAAAGTTCTTTGGACATGTCTCCCGAAGAGGAAGTGGCTCCATCGACCGCCTCGTCGTACAGGGCATAGTGGAGGGCACTAGAGGGCGAGGAAGAACTCCCATGCGTTGGACCGACCAAATTAAGGCTGCAGTAGGGGGACCCTTACACGAGTGTACCAGGCTCTCAGCCAGTAGAGATAAGTGGCGAATGCTCGTGAGGCGTGTAACAGCTGCCGCTAATGTGCCTTTGTAATGACCACGACCGCTCTGACAAGAGTGTTACGACAGAATGATATTACTACTATACTACCAACCATGTTTGAAATGCGCTACAAAAGCCAACTCAGTTCTTTTATCATGCCGTTCCGGGCGTGCCGATTGAGCACAAAATTTCTTCGCCAATGTCACGTTGTATGGAGAATACACGAAAGAGAAAATATAAACTACAATAGACATTTTAAATAGCTGGAAACACGTCGACACTGAATAGGCGGACAACGAGAGTAGATTGAAATATGTGCCAGGCTATCTCGATCTACCTTGTAAAATAAAATTGTTAGAATTTAAATATGTTATATAATATTTATTTCTTTGCGAGGTTAAGGTGTTTAAACTCGTCCTATTGAAATTAAGAATTATGAACAAGAAGACATTAAAGTAAATTTTTTTTGCTTCACACTGAAAACTTCAAGACGCTCCGTTCTTAATTTTTCGGAGGCCTTGCGTCACCAATGCCTCGACACAAGAGCGAAGAAATGAAAACATTAAATATTTCATATCCTCGATTGGGAATCGAACTCACAACCTGTCGCGTTGACAATCACACGCTCGCGCCTTTACTAACAACATTAATGTATGAATATGAAAATCTAAAACCGAACTGAACTTATTCTGTTATTAAAGCGACGGAGTGTATCAAATGGCCGCGTCGTCAAGACTGCTGCAGTGATAAAATTAGTGAGTTATTTCGAGTCGAGTCGACCGCATGTGCTGCAAACCTATGTAAAACTAAATTAAGGGAAACATCCAATTTTGTATGTTTGTCCACCTTCTAACATTCTGTGATATGATTTGTAAACTACAATTTGACTATCTATAGAAACCATAGTTTAAAATGCCTGTATGGTCATAATACTATCAAGAGACGAGGCTAGGCGTGGCCGTGGGTTCGATTTGCACTTGAGGAAATGAAATATTTAATATTTCCATGTCTTCGCTCCAATGTCGAGGCAAAGCGCGGCGTTGGAATCCGCCAGTCATCACGCAATGCTGGTATATCCGGAATACAGAGTGAAGCTATTTTAAAATATTTTAATTGAATAGCAATACCAGTGTAGTTCTATTTAGATAACTAATAGTATTAAAATGTTATCCCAAAAGGAAATGTTGTTGAATCAGGAGATGTTTTAACGCTTAAATCTCTTAAACTAATTCGACATCCATTCAAAGAAAGCATTCGCCGCAAGATGCAGAGAGACAGAAATAAACGGTGGAAATTTAAGTGGCGGGACTTATTTATTTAACGTGACAAAGTGAATTCGTCTGTTTATAACGTACTATTTTAGTTCGGAGGGACCGACAGCTTTTCGGTACTGGCCATAGATAACCATAAGAGCTTATTGATTGTGGCTTCATTAATTTTTAAGATAAACTTTAGGAAATGAAACATTAAATATTTTAATTTCATCGCTCTTGTGTCCAGGTGAAGCGTGGCGTTTAGTTCAACCTCTCAACACGCAATGCCTCCAGAATAGGCCGGAAAGTGGGGAGCTGTGTCCGGGACAGCCTTAAGCTGATGTATTGAAAAATACTTATAAACTTGAATATGGTGAAATCTAAAAACGAAAATAAAACGATTTGTTGCATGATATTTTAGAATATAATAGTAATTATTCGGACTTTGAGATTAAAAGCTGATGAAATTAAAATAGATCCGGTAGAAGAAACGCGTTGTGATCCAAACATCATATATCACACTATACTAATTCTTCCATTTTATTGTAATCCAACGGATTCAAAGGAACCCATTAAAATTTTACGACTATTTATTGGGTTACACAACACACGCATCTATAGTTATTTCTTTCACGGTAGCGCGAGATTCATTGTTGTTATAGAAGCAGTGTTTGATTTTTTGTTTTCAGTAAGTATATATTTTTTTTCGTGTATTTCCCTTCGACGTCATATAAATAAATAATAAAACTTTATGTTAATATAATCCGTATTTTTATTTTTAAAAATTACATTATCAGATCGGTGTAATTAAATAAAAAAAAAATATGAAGACAAATAAGTAACAAGATACCCATTAAATATCTATATAATATTTTAAGAGCATGCAGCTATCAGCACCATTTAGTCTGAAAGCCGTCGTATGATAGAGAGATGCTTTGATGCTGCGATACAAAAGGATGCTGTCATTTCGCCATCGACACGTTTTTGATAGGAAATACGAGTAGCACATGACGCAACTCGACATTCAGTTTTTTCGGAATGGAAATATTGTAGTTAATAATTAAACTATAAATTGAATTTGTATCAGATTTTGAACGTGATAGTTGACATTTATGAAAAGATTAATAATAGGAAACTAAACAATAGATAGAATAGAAGAAGGGAATTTGTTTGATGACGAAAATGAAATTTAAGATATCCAAGAGTAAGGTAAAGGAATTTACTATATGATTAAGTTTAGGCCAGTTGTGGTGTAAACGCGACAGGTTGTGGGTTTGACTCCCAATCGTGGAAATGAATTTTATGATATTTACATTTCTTCGCTCTGGTGTCTCCAGAATTCGCCGGAAACTAGGGAAGGAAGTGTTTGTAAAACAAGGTTTCCACTGCCTGGCTGCTTCATTATTGGCTTTAACAATATGGTTAAGTTAAGACATTGCAGAGTAATTTGGTAACTCAAATAGAATTGTCTACAGGACAATGGTCTTAGTTAATGTGAGCGTTAGTTCGGGTTGAGCAGTCATGCGAGCACAGCTTGAACCATTCGCTTATTTACTGTATCTCGGTTAAAGTTGAAGTTAGTTCATCATTTTGATTTGGGAATCAAACCCCCCGAGGAGTGCTATGGTCTGCGCTTGAACGAAGCTGTAATATTCTCATATTCATATCGTTATTTATTGAAAAGATATATTGCAAGTTATTTTTTGTAAACATTTAAATATCAATTATATTTTCCCATAAGGCATGGTACGCAGAGAGAGCCTGATGTCAATATACTTTGGTCTCCCTCCGATTTCGCGACATTGTATGCTGAAAAAAAAAAAAAAATTACCGCCGTGCTTAGTCGTAGTTAGAGCGGGGCTCTGGCAAGATTACATAATTTTTTTTTATTTCCAATAGTGGAGATCAGATCTAAATCTTCGCTATTACAGTCTGACGCTGTCCCTCTGCGTCATGACAGCTTTACATTTATCCTTTTTTTTTCAACATTATATCCCACACTCAGCATGGTAGGCGAAGGGAACCTGTTAACCTTCACAAATTCCGTTCCCCGTTAAGACACTACGTTTCCCACTTTCCCCAGACCAGTTTACCAGAGTGAGAAAATGAAAATACTGAATATTTCATCCCCCTCGAATAGGAATCGAAGCCACAACCGTCGCGTTTACCACCACATGCTTGTGCCCTACGCCACATCTGCATCACAATTATCTGTACAAGTATGCAATGGGGAACGTAGTGTCTTGGCACTAGGTTTCCTCTGGCTATCCTGCTGTATGCGGGATAAAGCGTGAAGCTGATTTAAGCTTTATAATTTTATTTAAGCTATTCAATAAGTAAATAATGCAACACCCTATAATTATACAACCGTTGCACCTCGTTTATCTTTCATAAAACAAAGTAAGCATACCAACCAATAAGATGACATTTGTCGCGCGCACGCAAATCTTCTTATCTATTTACCGTTATCTAAAGTGTGTGCCTATTTTACGCTGATTTGGAGCGTGACTTTTATACTTTATCATTTACCTACAAAAAAGGTTTTTATTTCTATCTTTATACTAGTTATTAGTAAAAGAAAAGTTAAATGTGTAATAGAAATTTTTAAACTATTTGTTGTGGTGAAAATTGAGTTCGGTTTAACAAAAGAGTAGGTTAATCCAAAGATATTTGAATATATTCACTTACGACATGATTGATAAATATTAAATGCAATAGGCACAGTGTTAAATACTATAGGTATAGGTACACTGACAAGATACAAATCTCAATAGGTTCCATTACAGAGTGGCACAGTCATTCATCATCATTTTAACACTCAGTTATTTTCAATATATAACTTCACTCTATATCCATCACGTAACAGGGTAAGCGAAGGGAACCTACAAACCTGCCGTTTATTATTTTCCACCGAATTCAGAGTAACAGAACTAAACTCGGAATTTTCTATCGTTACCAGAGCGAAGAAATATGAAGATATGAAATATTTCATTTTCTTGAGAGGGAACCGAACCTAAAACCTATCGCATTTATTTGTGCCGCTGTACCACCACTGGCCTCCAACACTTCCATACATTTTATCAATGTTTATGTCTGTAGACATTTAATTGCAATAAAGCAATCGACAGACACAACAATTATATTATTAAATGTAATGAGAACGGTGAAGAACCGCCAATGACTCACTCGTCTTGACAAGCGAATGACGTAAGAACTATATTATTTGAAAATAATTCACCGTTATTACCTTACTCGGTCTTTGGAGTTTGAATGCTTATTGCTTTTTTTAGATATCGTTTGTGATGCATATTTGGTGATGATGAGAGAAAAATATTCAGCTAAAAATATATATTATATATGTGTGAAGTTGACCTAATTGACATTTTTTTTTATCTTTTGGAAGTTATAAAGATCTTTTTATCGTGACAAAAATAAGATCTCACGACTCCGGAGACGCCTCGGGTCGAAAATGTAACAATAATTGTAATAGTGTTGTTATGTTTTTTATTTGACATTATTTATTTAATGGCCTATTATCCGTTATATTTTATGATAACGTTGTAATAAACATGACCTCCAATTATTATTATTTCGATAAAATTACATTACATTACAATAACAATTAAATTACATTTTAATTAACACTTATTAAATGGTAATAGCAAAGTTTCTTGAGTTTATATTTCTAGTTTTTTTATATTTACATTTAATCTTAATCATGTAGCTTTAGTATTTTCTATTTGGCGCAAGAATTTGTGATTAAGTAATGGTATGAGGTTGCGGTGGCATTGACTTCCACCTCAACACGTAATGCCTCCAGAATTCAGCGGTAATTCGGGAAGGGAGTGCCTTTATACTGGATTCCACCTGCCTCCCCTGCTGTGTACAGGGTACAATGTGAAGCTAGAAACATAATCTATATAGCTTCACGCTGTATCTTGCACACAGCAGGGTAGACAGAGGGAACCTAGTGTTAAGACACTTAGTTCCCCCCTTAATTCCCAACATAATAATAATGATATAATAAAACCTTGCCAAATTAGAAATGGTGTAAAATATTCACTAAGATTTATATAACGTAAGTTTAAACCAAAATATTATAGAGAATTATTTTGCTAATATTATATAGACTAGTCCAACACTACCACTATATCTATACCAGTGCAATCTGCAGTACTGTTCGTAGATGAGCGTGCTGCAGACAGCATGCCGTGCACAGCCCATTACTTATTGAAACATTAATACTAATGGAGTCTGCGCTTCTATACAATAAACAATAGATTTGTATCATTTCCTACCTACCTCCCTACTGTGTTGTATTCGATTTAAAAATTGCTTTTCTTTTCATTGTCTTCTGTAGCCAATTACTATTTTTGGTTGAATTTTAAAATGCGGCGTTGAGTTCCGCCACTTAACACACAATGTATCCGGAATTTGGCAGAAAAAGGGGAACCGAGTATCGTAACACTAAGTTTCCTCTGCCTACCCTGCTGTGTGGGGGGGTTACAGCGTGAAGCTGTTTTTTTTAAATAATACTTTTCTTTTCAGTGAACAGCAAGAATCATTATAAAACTTTTAATAATGTAATAAAAGTGAATTTTATATGACTCGCCTCGCTTCTATGAATCGCTTCTAGTATTAAATAGCATTTCAGTATTGTTATATGTTCATTGTTTTTCGATATTAATTGTCGTAAAGTAATATATTATTTAAAATTAGTTATCTACGTATAATAAAATCGTGATGTATACGTCTGTAAACCCAAAATAGTAATTTTTAAAATGCTATCTGTATATCAGTGATTCTTTTACGCTTATCTCAGAAACGGCACAACCAATTTAAATTCAATCTGAAATAAAAATTAATAACTATGACGTAATGTCTATGATATCCAATACAAAGATTTTCACAATTTATATTGAAACTAATGCTTGAAGATATATTATTCACTTACCCATATTAGATTTCCTTTGGGGATTGAACGTTATTGTGGGTAGTTCAACAAAATATATGAAACTACGGTCGAGGTCAGTTCAACAAAGATTGTTATAAATGATACCAATTAGTACGAGCTATTCCAATCATTGACCTGCGTGATTAATGACTTTTTGGAATTACGAAATTAACGAAAATATTCTTAGGTCTTCTTGCCCCAAATATTTGATGGCAACTTATCATTATATTATACTATATATCACCTATGTATGCTTCACGCTGTATTCCGGACACAGCAAGGTAGTGTTCAGACTCTGTTCTTCATTTTCAGCATGTTGAGTGGTGGAACTCTACGCGTCACTTTGCCTCCATACTTGAGTGATGAAATGAAATTATTAAATATTTCGAGTTTCGAACCCGCGACCTGCGCTACGACTGGTCTCTTATATGTATTGTCTATGCATTATCCCCTAACACTACTGTTACAGTACACAAAAAGGAATAATATTTTAGTGGATGTCGCGTGCGAGATGTGCATTAATCGTGACGCTGCGCTCAAGAAATGTATTGTGTTTCTCGTGTCTTGTAGGCGTCTGACATAAATATTATTGTGTTCAAACACCTTCCCTCTGTGGAATTTTGTTAATATAAAAAAGGTATATATTTTCTACCATTGTGCTTTTTCCGTGACAGACATTAGGAACCTAAGCGCGAGTGTCTCCGTTTATCATAACTATATATATACATATATTATTTATAATCAAATAATTAAATCAAAATTGAAAAAGTAAATATGAAAGATTTTTTTTTAATATTTACTAAGTAAGTAATTGACAATAGTCAAATCGCATTATAGAATATTTTAACGAGCACAATATGCTTTTCAGAAAGAAATACACTATAAAATATAGTAGGAAAAGCAAATGAAGTTGTATTGAATGGTTATTGATATGTAAATGGAAGACTTACAATATATAATAATAGGGAAATACGGAATATTCATATTATAGGTCATATTTTTATACGATATAAGCATAACTGATGGATCATCTACATCTATACAAAACAATTTTGCACATTTTCAAAGTAAATTCATAAATGTAAGGTGAACACAAAGAGCGATGCCAGCGTCGTATGAAATAAAAGAGATTCGGCGTATAACATGAATAGAATGGCGCCCGTTCCTTTGTAGATAATTTCTGGATAACAATATATATATATATATATTGTATTAATTTTACTCAGAAACATTTGAAGAATTGGGTGAAAAAAAAAGCAGATAAATTCTGCGTGAAATGAATGAGTGTTTTACTCTTATATTATATTGTGTACCATCAAAGTTATGAAAAATATTTATAACATAT
>JBAIZZ010000050.1:259484-281586 GCA_037355905.1 Heliconius aoede
GATGTGATCGGACGTACACACATCAGAACTGTCGGCGAATTGCCAAAATGTGTTGGCATCTCTACGGAGAATGACTTACAGAACTGTGTCGTTGTCTTTAAGGAAAATAATAAATTTTCAACGTTATACCTAAATAGGTATTTACATTATTGTAGAATATATTTATGATATAACATTACCCTCTACCAATAACGACGTAACCTCTCTCTCTCTAGAGTTAATTATATTACATTAGAGCGAATGAGTGAGACTCAAGTTGTTTAAATATCACAAATAGCGACAAATCGAAAGCCTAACTAAGGTATAGTTTGAGTGGATTGTAAAATTGAAAAAGCAATTGTGAGAGATTCATCGACAATGAGGCTTGGTTCGGAATGAGATTCCGTTTTCTTTCGTCTCCATTCAGCAGTCGAAAGCGAGGGCGGGGTTCGCGACTGTCTTTTGTGAGGGGCAATCGTCGTCGGCTTAAACGGTCCCCTTGCCTCAGGGAACGGGTGGCTCGGGTCGAGGGGGTACCTGCTTTGTGTGTTGGCGGCTTTATCTTCCGACGGCCACAAAGTCTGTCGCTTGGCCTTCTCTAAACCAATTGCATTAATTTCGCCCATGCCCTATATATTGCTTATGAGGGTAGGTGGATTTTATCGATCGTTGAACATTACTCAACTGTTATATATCAATTGTTATATATAAATATTCATTTTTTTTTGTTTTTATATCAAACATACATAATTCATGTCGCCCCTGTTTATAAGTTAATTAAATAATTTATGAATAATAATTGGTAATAGTATTTCATTTGTAAGAGAATTTGAGGTCTGACGTAGCGCAACGTAGGTTGTGGATTCGATTGCCACCCGAGGAAATGAAATATTTAATATTCTCATCTATCCGCTCTTGTGTTGAGATAAAGCTTGGGCGTATAAGCCAAAAACTGAACTCCATGTGACCACTGCCTAACCAGCTAGGTGCGGGATACAGCGTGAAAATGAAAAAAAAGTTCATAAGTAGGTGTGGATAGTATCTAAGCAAAAACCCGATGTCGTTACACAACAGACGTTTCTTTCATTCCGCAAAGAGGATTCCAATTCCGACGGATCAAATTAATACGTCGTCAAAGACTGACGCTCAAAGGAAACAAGTTAAATGAGATGTGAAACTTAAAACTGATCAATATACAGATAATAAATGTATATACTTAACATTGTTTTTGTTTTTTTTTTTATCTTTTAGCCTACGACCTCGACGGCTTCGCCTGCTTGTACTAAACGAATATTTAATAAATATATTAATGAAATTATTTTCAATTTAAAGGGTGAATTCTAAAAAACCGTGACTCACTTGTTCAATTAAATTTTTATGAATCTGTATTTCAAATTTTATAAAAATCGGTGCCGATTAAAATTTTTTTCTTTACAAACTTTCAACCCATATTTCACCCCTTCAGGGTTAAAATTTATCAAAATCTCTTCGTAGTGGGTGTCCACGTTATGAAAATAAACATCTGTCCAAATTTCACGTTTCTGCCATCAGCGGTTAGGGCTGTGCGTGCGTCTTACCTGTGAACGTGAGTCAGTGGGAACATCTTTTATATAAAGGGTATCTTTTATATTGGTATCTTAGTATTGGTTGGAGATATTTTAACATATGTGCTGTTTCCGTAAAAGGATCGCTGATACTTCCTTTATATAGATAATTTTCTATACTGTATTTTAAATAAAGTAGCTGAGATTAAAAAACAAATTTGAGATATTTGGTAAAGAAAACTCATAAATACTACACTCAACACGCAATGTCTCGTCGATACTGTGCCTGCGTGATTGCAAAAAAAATATTTATTATTATAATATTTCAAGCATTTATAGATCTTTCATTATTAAGATATTCCAATGATATAGAAGCAATATAATCAGGTAATTCTATCTTGATTCGAACAAATGGCGTCTTATAGACAAAGGGTTAGAGTGTTGAAGCTTCAATAATTTTGGATCTGATAATATTCAAAACGTGGAAATTGTACGCTGAGATATTTGGAAATAACAGTTATGAGGTCGCTCCATAATTTGAATTCCTTTGTTTGGATTATTGCTATATTTTGTATTCCTTTGTCGTCTAAGTATGATTAAAGTTGACAGTTTAACGTGGTTCTACACGTGTCAAGATTTTTTTTGTACTTTTACATTAATAAGCACAACTTTTATTATAATACAGTAATATATTTTTTTCTTTTAACATTATTTTTATTTAATTTATATGTCTAAGCTTAAATTCTAATACATTTCTTATATATCTTTACATTCATTGAAAGTAAACAATTTAAATGTTTATCTAAAACATATTCTCTAAAAAATATTATGTATTTGGACACGATATTCAGAAAAGAACGTATGGAAATCTTGTTAATTTGTTAACGAAAGCTCACCCCACGTTCTTTTATTACCAGCATCGCATACCCTTTGGTTATTAACGTATCACAACTTCTTAAGCAGAAAAATAAGACTATATTTGAAAAAGAAACCCTTTATTCAAATTAAATTGATCCCCAAGTCATCGAAATATGACCTCCCCTGTATTATATCGTTGTAGGCATTCCGAACATATATGGGTATGTATATTAGAAAAGGTCCGAGTTCCTGTTGCTCTTTATCTTAAACCCATTGACCCAACAAATTGCCATCTTACGAGTAACTTGACTGATCCATTTATTTGTGTTTAGTAAGATTGTCTTATGTTATGCAAACTATATTTGGGATTTGGGTCTTACTTGAATGATATTAAATTGTCCATCCAAAAGGAGATATTTACAGTGTTCCA
Source organism: Heliconius aoede (assembly GCA_037355905.1). Taxonomy (NCBI): domain Eukaryota; kingdom Metazoa; phylum Arthropoda; class Insecta; order Lepidoptera; family Nymphalidae; genus Heliconius; species Heliconius aoede. Next base: position 262,296 of record JBAIZZ010000050.1, read on the forward strand.
GATAATCTACAACGGATGTGGAACTGTTATGGAGAGTCTATCAACATGCAATGCCCTCAGATTTCGGCGGAAAATGGGAAACGAAGTCTCATAACACTAGGACTTCACTGCTTACTCTGCTGAGTGCGGGATATAGCCACACGAAGCTTATTTTAAAAGTTATAAAAGCTAACAAAATCTTTTCTCTCAAAACTCAAATCTTTTTAAAACAGTTCTTGTATAACTTTTACTTTTTACATACGATAAGTTCACGATGGTATCTCAAGAACTAGATTGGCATCAAAACTCGGATAAAGAAAACCATTAATTCTGAAAACTTTCGGAATTTCTATCGACTCGTTGCTTCTTACTTGGGTATGCGGTTTTATAAAGTTTGAATGACTTCGTGATACGTATCATAAACTTCACCGACTTGTCGAACTATGAAAATTCAGTAAATTAACTTCACATTTAAACATCGAAGATTTAACGAATTTGATATTGATGGAAATGGGATATATCTTATTAACTATAATCCAAATATCACTTCCAATTAAAATTTAGTAATTACATTGTTTTATTTACATTAAGAAAATATAACATTTAGAAATATTTTATTTGAGAGTGCTTACACTTGTCCAAATAGTCCATTTATATAAAGTTTAAATGCCAGAACACTTGTCATTGGCCTCCGTAGTTACCAACCGCTCGAAGGTATTCTAAATCCCGAATAAAGCTATACATAATGACACAGAGTAGACGCCGTAATAAGAAGCTAGTCGTGTTATTAGAATGTCAGGGACTGATTAAGCGTAGATACTAAAGGTGGTCGGGCGCTGGACGATGTTGAAAAAACTTGTACCTGATGTTGTCCTGATGAAGGTCGCAGCTGGGAACGGACATAATTATTAGTGTTTTTTTATTATTAGTTTTTGTATCACGCTGTGTCCCGCACATATCTGAGCACACGACGACCTAGTGTTAAGACACTCCGTTCCCATTATGACAATATCGCTCTCCATTTTTTACTTAATTCTGGAGGTGCATGTGGCGGTAGAACTTCTAGAAAATATTAAATATTTCATTTCCTCGAGTATGAATCGAACCCACAACACGTCGCGTTTACGTCGTGCGCTTGTGCCCCCCACGCCTCATGTGGCTTTAAATAGTTGTTATTATTATTACTTTGTTTTAAGTTATCTTTAAGCACATTTTATATTGGAATAGACAAATAGTGTAAGATAACGATGTTTGTTTTTCTGTTTAAAGAAAAACATGGAATGTTGAAAATAATTTAAAAAATAATTGAAATATGGTTCCTTTACGTAACATCAAATTTACAAGCATCGCGTGCGGTCAGTACGTCCCAGCACAGATGATGGCATCATCATCATCATTATTATTATGGCGATCACCAATCACGTTGCGCCTCAAAATATAAGAATTTAATATTTTTTTTTCGACAGCTAACATTTAAGGAAATTAAGTACTTAATTTTTTGTTCATATTTGAATTCTATGGGAAATAAAAACGTAATTGTCGATTATAGTATATTCTTTGATGGTGATGTGAGACCAAAATGGTATTTAAAGTTTATTTTCTCAATGTAACCACTCAAATAAAAAGTCTGTGTTATTTATCATACGATATTACTGTTAAATACTTAAATATTACAAAGAAAAAGATTTTTTGCATCAAGGCTTATAATTTTTAAAGGTGTACAACGTCCATTTTGTTTGCTTAGAGAGATTATAAATCTTGTGGTAAAGTTTCTTGTTTGTTGTATGCTCTTCGTGTCTCAAGTTTTCGAGTTAATTTCATCTATAAAGCTCTTATCCTTATTACTTTAACAAGTAGGAGAAAATACGATTATTATCTTTTACATACTTTTACTACCCTGCTGTGTGCGGGATACAGCGTGAAGCTGATTTAATTTTACTTTTATTTTATAATTTCATTAATATTTTTACACATTTTTATTAAAAGCTGAATTAATATTAAATGTAGAGATTGAAGACAATTATTATTACTCAATTTCAATATCCATTTACATAATTTAGCAGTAGCTACATTTAAAATGATATTCCTATAAATAACCACCATAAAACATGATGAAGAAGAACGAACAAGAAGCTCAATACTATCGCAGAACAGGTCCTTCACTATTCACAAGACAATATGGTCGCAGCAAATAATATTAACATTGCTGATATAAAAACTTAAGCTGTATTAATCTTTGCATTCTCTCATATTGTTTATTTTCAGATGTGTATCAACAAAAAAAGAAACACTACGTCCCTTTGGAATTGTCGAACAATTAGAGCTTACTGATCGTTTGTAATGTTTCTTTTGCAACTTATATTTATTGTGAACACTCAACTACATATTTGTCTCGAGAATATAAAAAGCGAGGGACACGCGGGACATCTGCTTGATTTTTTATTTTGTTTTTTTTTTTTATTTAAGTCTGGTTCCAGTAAATATATGATTGTTTGAGGTTAAGCTATAGTAATTGATTTGCAGCAAATAATTATTTTATTATAGTTAAATTTTTGCCGCTCTCTGTAAAACAAACTGCGGCGTTGAGATATGCCTCAAACAGCAGTGCCTGCGTAATGTCTTAAATCTTATCGGTAAATAAAGTACAGAATGTTAAGGAAGTACTGTATATATATATATATATATATATATATGTAATATATATTAATTATTTCTCAGTAAAATTGTGGAACCCAAAATGACAGGATGGTTAAAAAAATATTATAGTGTTATTCCCAGCTCGTGCGTCCGCGGTAGGTCGTACGCCGCCTTCATAATAAGTCCATTTGGATCTGTTCATCTTTTATTTGGTTTGCGGCTCGCTGTGTTCTTTTATATTATTTTTGTACCGACCGTCTCTCAAATTTCGTCTTTATCGTTATTGAAGAGGTCCCCACTTTATCTTTCTAATACTTTATGGTTTTTTATTCTTTTGCTGTCGTTACTTGCTGTTGTTTTATGTTATTATTACTTTCGTTTGGTTAAGCTTTTATTATTTGATGTTTAATTAGCACTTCATCTCAGAGGTCGTCATGGTACAGTGGCATAAGTGTGGGTCATTTCTTCGCTCTAGTAACAAGGCAAACCGCGGCGTTGAGTTCCGTTACTCAATACGCAATGCCTTATCTGGCGGAAAGTAGGAAAGGGACTGTTTTAAGTTAGGCAGAGGGAAACTAGTGTTTTTGACAGTCTTAACTCTAGGTTCTCTCTGTCCACTCTGCTATATGCGGGATACAGGATGAAACTTAAAAAGAAAAAAATCATCTCATTGACTTTTATGATAATTTCTACTTATATATTCTTTTTGCAAGACAGAATTGGTCGCTTAATGTCTCATTATTAGATATACATATATTTTACTTACATGTATTTTTATATTATTACGTATTGATTTTAAAATGTGTGTGTACATTTATCTTATCTCTTTAGATTAGATGCCGTATACGACTTGTTCTAAGATATTTATTATCCATTTAGAGAAAAGATAGTGACTTTTTGCTTAGATAACCATATTCGGTTGCGCTTCGCAAACTATTAAATACTGTTTCTTGCGTCGTACGTGTTCTAAACTTTAGCTGTAATAAATTCTACAGAGATAAGTCCACCTTTTACCATAATTTTACTAACCTCTTATAGTTTTATTGTTTTAAGTTTATGCGTATAGTATGTCTTTGTTTTGCCAGTCCGAGCCAATCACATATGTTTCATACAAAAAAAAAATATTTACAATATAATAACAGCACTATGCCGCAGTGGTATAGGGATACAAGAATGTGACTGTAACGCGACGGTTGTGGGTTCGATCTCATTTAAAGGCAAAAATTATAACTTATTAATATATTTAACACTACGAATCTTGCTCAAATTGTGATATTTTCATAATGAAACAAGTATGTCTATAAGCAATACCTGGAGAAAATCTTCACTGTTTTCCATTATTTTCATATGCAGGATGCATATACCAGGGGGAAAATCTAGTGTTAAAACCCTCCACTCTTCACTCTCCGCACAATCTTCTATACATTATCTGTTGATCGACGGAAATCAACGCCGCGTTTTGTCTTTGACCCAGAGCAAGTAAATAAAAAAAGTCATTTCCGTGATTACATAACACGATTAGATAAAATGTATTATTGTAATGCATAATTTATGTTTATTTATTAAATATAATAAAATTTCAAATATATAAGATATTTATAATTGAATTATACAATGTATTATATAACAGTGACAAATATTTATACAATTAAATAGAGTTTAAATCATCTCATTACAATTGTGATTCATACATTAAAGAATACGAGCGCATAAGAATGATCACTTAATAGTCATAAGTACAACAAAGTTGTTTGTTTATACGACTTCAGTTGGAGACATCTCGTTTAGCTCTGATGACGCCCGAGATATCCGACTCGGGACTAAAGGGTTAGTTCTGTTTTTATTTTTAGTGCTATTTTACTAGTTTGTATGTCTAGATTATTTTATGATGTGCTGTCAAATGTTATACTAAAATCACTAGTATAAACGTTTTCATTTTACATACAAAAGGAATATTTAATATCAATTGTTTGTGGTAATAAAATTTTTGAGGCCATTTGTCTAAGGCCAGCAGAGACGCAGTCTTTTGAATATAAACTCGACACAATGCGAGTTCGTATACCACTAAAAGACGAAATGAAATAATAGGTTGTCAAATATTTTTTAAGTTAAGTTAAGTTTGTTAAGTTAAGACCGCACTCAAGACAAGCACATCGCAATCTCAGTACGTGAACGCTAAAAACACAAAATAAGCAACGGTATTACGGTCGAGGGAGATTTACGCCAGCGTTTTAATGTCGCGCTTGAGACCGACACTTGCAATTTGTCGGTCGCTACGGGAATTATCAAGCTTGTTTGTCGAGTTTATGAGGTGTAATTTCAGGATCACTATTAGGTGTCACTATTATAGAGACCATCGTGACGCTGTGGTACTGTGTGGATGTGGGTGTGGGGTTCGACACGTGCTCTGGCCCGCAAATAAATATTGAATCAAGAAGTTTTTTGAAAAATGTTTAACGTTTATTATTTAATTTTAATTAGAAATTACTAATTCTTTTAAATCTCAACTTTGTCTATTCAACAAAACGATAAATAATCCGATTGGTCTGTGCCTTTTATTTATAAATTATGATTTTTATACATGAAAACACTCTTAAAGTATTTTATCCCATAAAGAAGTTTATTGAAATCGTCCCTTTGTGGTTGTTTGAGATTGAATGTGGCTCGAAATTTCGTTTGAATTCTACCTTAGTTTTAAAAAAATTATAATAAAACGCTTTTATAAGTCTTTCATAACTTTTGAAAAATTAATTTAGTTTAAATTGAATTTTCTTTTGATTTTTATCTAATAATGAAACTTTTAACGATTACTTTGCAATTTCAATAAATGAACTAGTTAATTATAGTGGGTAAAAATAATTTAGAAAATATATTACTTACAAGCACATTTTTTTTTCTCTGCTTTTAATCGATTCGGACAACGTGGGTAATCGACGTGCAGAATTTTAAATAGCGATCTATTTCTTTGGCAGCTAACGAAACGTAAATCCGGTTTTGTGTTTCACAAAAAAGGTGACCAAGGCCTAACCGCAGAGCCTCCAACATTATTTTAAACAATCACTGATGCGAATTACAAATTGACTGACGCTGACGCGCTATAATTGAGAATAATTTGTAATATTCTTGCTCAAATTATACGATGGGTGAGGTTCAAATTGGCAGAAATCTGGCAAGAATATTTGGATCAGCACCAATCTATATGGAATTGCAAACATATGGGCTGTTGTTTGAATAAATATCTATGCGAATGGAACCCATGAAAGAAACTGAGAATATAAGATGTAAAAATGAATCTTCAATTGAAAGATAAATACCGCCATTTAAAAGTACAATGTAATGTAATAAAAGTCTCCATATTCCCTTGGTCAGCGTAAAGTTAGAAAGTGCAGCGTTCGCAAGAAAAGCTTATAACGTAAAGTTCACAACCCATTCACTATCTGACCTCAGCATCTCCCGCGGTATGAACTTGTGAACTTACAATCCAAACGGATAGCCGCACAGCGACCATTATCGGAGAGACGGGAAGCCCGTTCAAATCCAACTCCAGGCACGTTTCCTATATATAACTTTGGACCGGTCTAGATAAGGCAAACTTCGCAAATTGCTACCATTCCCGACTACTGTTTGAGTTCTTATATGTGGAATACAAAACTAAATTTATATTTTTGTGATATCATGCACCTTTTCAAAACTGTCTTTATTTGATTTTCCTATCGTATTACGTGGACGATAAACTCATGCTGTGGATTTCGTTCATACTATTAATTATTTAAGATAAACTTATGATGTAAAGATTGGACCAGTTAATTACAGTGAACGAACTACTCACTCCCTGCCTTTCCTGTTATTTGCAGGATAAACTGAATATATTTCATTTGTTCAGTCTGCCAAGAAAGTAATATAACCTTATCTAGAATCGAATCAGAGCAGGTAGAACCTAGTGATGAAACACTCTATTAATATACTCTATTTCTATACTTTGTACATATATTAGAAATATTGCGTGTCGTGTGAATTTGGAGTGCTAGATGTCAATTGATAATTTTATAAAATTCATAAGTCCTCCACAACAGCAAATATTAAACTAAATAAGAAAAATATTTCAACAGAAATTGGGGCGGAACCGATTATACTTTTCATACAAAAACTAACAATGAATAAATACCGTTGTAAAATAAAAGACATTGTGTAAACATTTTCGATGAACGCCATTGGGACGCTGGAACAAGAACAAACGTCAACATAATCAGAGCACTTTACAAAAATGAGGGATAAATTTTAAAATCCAAGCTTTCACTCGAGGAGATTGTGCGGGACGGTTGACAGAAGTATCCAAAGAGCGGCATCGCCCTCCTCGGATGGAGGTGCATTTTGCATTTTCCAAAACGATTTGTTCAGACTTTAAGTCGGTAAAGCCGAAATTATTCACGACACGAATAGTGTAACGACAGAATTTATCACTTCAACAACCGGATAGAACGAATTTCGCTTTCGTCTCGCACTTAACTCACTATAATAAAAAGATTATTTGTGATGAATGGTAAAGTCTATCGTACTGTCAATTGAATGTCATTCTCTGGTGTTGAAGGGAACCTACGTACGTTCAATTCATACGTTTTGAAATATATTTTTCCTTTTATATTTTATTATATTTCTAGATTTCATATACGAAGAAGAGTATTAGCTATCGTGGTGCAGTGGAACGGGGTTTTATTGTAATAACTTTTGTAATTCCAAAGAAAATATTAAGATAACATTATTTGTAAGATAAATTCGCGACGTTTTTTTGTTACAAAAGTTTTTGAAAGATATTATAACTAACTTTTTGAGCAAATAATTTGGTATCTTAAACTTCTGACACCCTTTTCTTTTAGTTTGGTCAGTAACATGTATTATATATATTTTACTAGATACTCACAATACGTTTCAAAATCTTTAGAAAACGCATATAAAAGCTATTTATTTGTATGAATTGTAATGGAATTTGAATGAAAAGAAATCTCTCAATTTTAATAGGTAAGAAAATATACAGTGGAAATTAATTAGACGCAAAGGGGAACAAATTCATTTCCGCAAAGCTTTTGACCCCCAAGTCGTTGAACACGTGCTTGCGATAACTCAGTTCCTCGAGCTTATTAGGAACTTGCCCCAATTACAAGTTAACATTTAGAATAGCGAGAGCTTAGGTTGGAACGTTATAATTGTATTGGAAGTCAGGTTTATTATTAAAGTTTAATTGTTTCATTCGGTGTCTACATTTCAACAAATTATATAATATTTTAATTAGAATCGGAAGCACAAATATTGGATATGTCAGTCAGTTATATATTTAAAATACAAATCATATTTACAATTTATTAACATATTTAAAATGATATCTTTTCCAATAAGCGTAGTTACATACGGTTTTTATCAGCTTCACACTGCCTGTCTGTAGTGGGGTTGGCAGACGGAGACTAGTGTTACAGTTTGTGAAGCTGGTGGGTCCGTTCAGCAGAACAGAACTCAACGCCGCGTTTTCCCTTGACAACAGAGCGAAGAAACATATTTTATTTCTTGGAGTAAGAATCAACCCAACAACTTGTTGCGACAAACGCAGCTTGTGCGACTTCGCCACGCCTAGCTTCATTATATTTTAATAACATATAAATAACTAGAAATAATTTCAAATTGAAACAACTATTCATTTCATATAATAAGTCCAGTAAAAAATCCTTTTATGAAATAGACACAAAACACTTGTATATATATATATGTTATATTATATATGCCACTAGACTTGAAAACAAGAGTAGAGTATAATATCTTTCATACGTATATTCGACCTAAATCTCGCCAGCGTTCGCCTAATGCTTATTTACCTGTCTTTTAAATATTCCGTGTTGGTAAATTAAACGGTATGCGGGGCTTTCTAATTTGCATTTATATTAGAAATGATATCTTCCACTCGTATGAGCCGCTTAACAAAATTGATGTAAATAGAAAAATATTTAAAAGTGCATCGAGGCCAGTCGTGCCGCAGTAAACGCGACAGGTGTGGGTTCGATTGTGGTTCCAGGAAATGAATATTTCATATTTTAATTTCTCCGTTCGTGGGTCGACCTGTGTTTCGAAACTCCAGTACACGCAATAAATGCCTCCAGAATTCAGTGAAAAACGGGGAATGGAGTTTCTCTATCCCTCTAGTACCCTGCTATGTGCGGGATAGTGCGTGAAGATAAAAAATATATGAATAGTAAATGCATAGTCGTTGAAATATATACTTTAAAATATTATTTAAACACGCAATACTAAAACATAAATCCAATTTATTCCCATTCAATTCAGGATGCTGGCAATACCGAAGATAGTAAATAATAAATTCGCGCGCCAAGCCAGAAATAACCTCCTTTTTTAAAGCCGGTTAAAAAGGGCAGATGACGATGACTGGTTAATTATTGGCCCCGACACTTGGCATTAAACAAGTTTAAGCTGGCTGACGTTGAGGATCGCGCCGCTGCGGGAATGAGCTGAATTAAAAGTGGAAATGTAGGGAAATTGGATTACAACTAGGAAATCCTTGTTTTAAAGTTCAAATTCAAATTGAATTCTTTGTGAACTGTTTTTCCTATTTCTTTACACGCAGCTTCACGCTTTACCTCGCAGAGTAGTGTTAAGATGCTTATTTTTGAGGTTTATAGATGTTACAGAATGACTTATCAAACATATAGTTAAATGAACCCATTTTGTAATTTATGTTAACTGCGAAACTCAATGCCGCGCTTTGCCTCGACAACAGAGCGAACAAAAGAAAACATTCTGACAGACTGCAAATAATTTCATACACATATTTATTATATTAAATATTCGCATAGTACAAGCGGCCGACGCTGAGTAGGTCGGCTAGTTATAAATAAAACCGTTAAAGAAAAACAACCACATCCACGAACGTCCTCCTTACGTGAAGGTTCATCACCGTTTGAACAGATGTAAGATCGTAACGGCGTAGCGGCACTAACGAACTTCTGTCAAGACCGTCAAAGGCAGCCTCGCTGAGCTTGGAAAGGTAACGAAAGCCTTTGAAACATTACCACCGGAGAGTACTTTGCGTATTGCATATGTTCTCTCTTGTACGAGCATCGCATCTGGTTTGTGATGTATGAAAGAAATCATTGTGGTGCTGACTGAATTTGTATGTTTATTTTTTATAAATATTGTATTTATTTTTGCTCCACACCGTGTTCGGTATGTAGGAGATAGCCTAGTGTTAAGACACTCCGCTTCGAAATTCGCTGAATTCAGGAGGCATTGTGTAGATATTGAAAAGGATATACTAAGAAATGGAAATATTAATAATTAAATGGAAGTAAGTAAATACACTCAGCTTCGATTAAAAATTATATATATACTTTTTTATAAATATTATAAAAAAATTAAATAAGAAATATATATATATATATATATATATATATATTATATTTCAAAGTATATGATAACCTACTACAAGTTTCAAAAGAATATTCACTATACTCTACATAAATTGCGAAAAGGTAACGACCTACATTTTACGTAAAGTGCTTAGGTATTCTTTTTTATGGTGAAGTCATTTACCTCCTTTTAACGAAACGAGAAAAGGTTACATGTTGGAGGTTCGTCATCGCTGCCCCGGGTGTTTCTTATCACCAGCGTTGATAAGAACACTTGACGGATCTATAAAATTAGGCCTTTACGACACTTTATTATATCTATCACTCAGAAAAGTCTTTTTTCGGACACGACTAAGGTATTATTGTATTTTATTACTGTACTTAGTTTATTATAGGATTTTACTGATTTAGTACTGGCAGATAAAAATAAAAAATATGAACATCTTAATAGGCCAACCGTGGCGCAGGGGCATATAGTGTGCTGCAAAGTCGCCTGGTTGTGGGTTCGGTCCCCACTCGAGGAAAATATTTATTTAAATTCACATTTTAATTTCTTCATTCTGGTGTCCAGGCAAAGCGCGGCGTTAAGTTCCGCTACTCAATATGCAATGCCTCTGATACCTCTGAAGTTGATAAAAAATTAACATCTATACTTATAAAAAAACGTAAATGATTGGTGTCTGTGAATGAAAGATATATATAAAAAAATGTTATTAGTAGAAATCATTGATGAATTTTTCGTCCGTTTGTCGTATCCGATTTAATTGCAGTTTTCATTATTGTATTTTGGCAAGCTTCCCTCGACACAAGGCCTTTATTTTTACTTCAATCCGCTTATAAAAAGAAAGTATACCATATTAATTTTAAAATTGTTATATATAACTGTTTTATTGAATTGGCTGAATCTTTACTTTTACAATTACAATATAGGTATAGATATTGCTTTTAAAACTATATCATTATTAGGAAACAAAATTATTGCAGATTAGTAAATTATTATTTATGTAGTCAAAGCGGGCGAAGTCACAAGCGGGTCACTAGTACAAAACAATCATAGTTTAGTGACATTTGACTAAGATCGGCATCTCAACTGCGTTGCAGAGGTCCACTGTCGGTATAACGGCGCACCGCGCGTTGCATTCCACTTCCGCGACACTGTAAGTGCCTATATGGAAACTTGCCAAGTGGCAAGGCCATGGCTATTCGGATCTCCACTCGACTAAGATTTGAATCGCAATTTTTTAAATCTTTTTTAATATAATAGAAAATTTTGACCTTAGATGTTCTATCGTGGAGCTTAATGTACTCGTATATTACGAGGCCAGTCTAATAAGTAAATGCGATATGTTGTTGGTTCGATTTCCACTGAATGAAATATTTAATATTTTCATTTCCATTTTTATTTGAAATAAGATCTTATAACACAATGTATTTAGAAATTAAACCTCTTTAAACGCATGTTAAAATTATATATATTACTCGTATATCGTAGTAAATATCCGTGTTTCCAAATTATGTAATTATGATAGTATATCTCAGTAATTGTCTTGGTCAAATACAAAACAAATAACTCTAAAAACTCAAATAATGAAAATTATAATACAGCCTACCACATAATACATAATAATATAGATAGATTTTAGAGAAGCAATTCAATTAGAGCGCCTTCTATTGACGTCCAATATTTGTTTGATTAAAGGTGATCGATAGCATCAAAGCTCCGTGAGGGTTGTTCTCAATAATATAGAAAATTGATTCACTTGATTGGAAATCGAACTCACTACCATAGCTCCGCATATTCCAACTGACCCATAACGTCATCTATAAAGCATAAACTTACTCTAAAATTGAACAAAAAATAAAATTAAATCAGCTTCACGCTGTATCCTGCGTAAGTCAGGCAGGGGAGGGGAAGGCAGAGGGAACCTCGAGTTAATATACTCTGTTCCCCACATCCCGCTCAAATTTTCGAGGCATTGCGTGTTGATTGGCGGAAGTCAACACCGGAAGCTCAATAACGAATTATATATATTGTATTATGACACTAATTTTATTTACCCAAATTATATTTCAATATTCCCGTGGCCCACGACAATTTATTCCAGTCTAATAAACGAAACGAATACTTTAGGGACGTTTGGGCCTATCGGTACAGAACAGCTTATTAAGTGGTTTAGCTTAAAGCTATTATAAAATGAAACCGTTTCTCTATTTACTATTTCCCTGCATTGACATAATTTTAGATAATATAATAGAAATGAAAGGAAATATTATTAAGTTATATTTTATCTTTCATATTGAGGCCAGTCGTGGCGCAGGGGCACAAGTTTTGTGTGCACTGTAAACGTAACAGGTTGTGGCTTCGATGAAATATGTAAATTAAATATTTTATATTTTCATTTTTTTACTCTGGTGTCAAGCCAACGTGCGGCGCTAAGTTCCGCCACTCAACACGCAATGCTTTCATATTTCGGCGAAGAATGTACAATGGAGTGTTTAAACACTGGGTTACCTCTGCCTACCTTGCCGTGTGCGGGATACAGCGTGAAAATGATTTATAAATTTGAATAAAATAATACAAAAGAAAAGAAATATATAAATGATATCTTATCTTTCATATAGCAAGGTGACACATGTACACACAGTACTTATATAAGGATATGAAAGATACTAACGCCCGTAAACTATGGTGAGGGCACTTCAAACGCAATATTCGGGGCTATAACAGTCGCAATATTAAACGTGTTTTGGTTTGGACGTTTCATTCGTGCTGTGTACGCAATGTAATGTAATAACTGACACCTGCGACTCTTCGCTCTCTTTGCTACGTTCCAAATAGTAATAATAGTATAAGTCATATTGACTGTCTTGGCAAATTTGAGGCAATTTCGACTGTACGTAAAATCAAAAATCAATTCAATCAGCTTCACGCTGTATCCCGCACACGGCAGGATAGGTGGACTATACATGGTTGTGAATTTATGTAAGTTATGGGATAAAAGTAAAATATATTCTTTGATTAAATACTATAGCTCCTTTTATCTAATATGAAATAATTCTCTTTTTTGTTAAAAAAATTAAAAAAAAATTCTTTTCACCTTAAGCTTCTATGTATAGAAACTCATAAAAACGTATATATCATACGTTAGAATGTTGATCTAATATCATCAAAAAAAATGTACTAGAAATATAACGCTAACCGCAGAGACGTACAAATAGATTCACTTATTATTCGAGTTATTATGGTTTATGTCGTCGACCTTTCAATAACGTGTTGCTGTGTCATCGTTTAATTAGACCTGAAGTGCGCAAAATATCAATTATATATATATAATATTGTATTATATGTATGTAACGTTTTATTTAGGAATGGGCAAATTTTAAATTTAAAGTTTCATTTTATTTATTGTTTCACGCTCTATCCCGCACATAGGGTAGGCAGAGGGAATCTGAGAATCTAGTGTTAAGACAATCTGTTCACATTAACACACATCAATTCCCCACTTTCTTCGGTATTCCGGAAGCATTGTGAGTGGTGGAGGTCAACCTCGCGTCTTGCCTCGTTAAAAAAGTGAGGAAATGGAAATATTAAATATATGTATAATTTCCTTGTATTTTATATTTTCATTCCACACACCCATATATAAATAATTGTTGTAGCACGTAAAGTCTGCAAACTGATTTTGGATATGTGCCAATTCGTTCTTAAATGTGCTATCGTCAATTCAAGATGTATCGTATCGTTGGCGAGAAGAAATAAAAAAGAAGTCAAATAAGAGGCTTTATTGCGAATAAAATTGCCGAATCGACACCATTTTTCTTACTTTCGACGACGTATGCAAAATTAAATTCCTAATTCCTTGATCCATAGTATTCCCCAAAAATTTCCACAATTTACACTTAATAGAGAACGATTTATTTCGACATCGTTCGGTTGAATATTTCTCTGATAAAGCTATCTTTTTCATTTTAAGACAGTATGTATAATTTTATTTTATTTCTGACAAATCCTAAGCTTAATTTTAAATGACGAATATCTTTACTCTCTGAATAATATCTCCTCTAAATCGTGATTCCATTAAACATGGTTGTCCTAGAGGCGTGTCTGGTCCCAATAACATCGTCATCAGAATCGTTGGGTGGAATATGGAGATGAGCTGGGGAAGCTCGGTTATTTCTGGGTCAATGTTTTTTCAATAGGGATAGGTCTTCGGTGATAATGTTTGAGTTTTTTTTCCAAATTGTTTCCGTTCATGAGACGGATAGCCTAAATATGAGGGTAGCTCTAGATTTTTCAACATGAAATAACTTTTATTTCTGCTTACGAATTTTTATTAGATCATAGTATGTTAAATAATAAAGTGGTCAGGAACAACATAAATGGGTCAATAATATCGTTGTTATCGAATAATAATAATGTATATCAATAAAATAAGTATACATATGAAATAATGGATATATTTTTTCATATTCAGCTTTTATACCTTCATTTGTTTTGTTGGGATTAGTTTGACATAATGAAAGATTTATAGCATTCATATTGTTGTTTCTAACATTTTTAAATTGTTACTCCACACTTAGGAAAAAAAAATACTTTTTTTAGGAAATGGATGAAAACTGGAACGTGGCGGGATTTGAACCCGCGTGCGGTCCTCGTGAAAACCTTCCGAGCGATTTGATCACAGACCCATACGTTCTCAGAACGATTCCAAGAGGCGCGGATTAATTCCAGCGACATTTAAATTTTTATACGTTTCCTAAATAGTATCATATTGTTGACTGATTTTTGCTCAGTGTTCAGCTCGTGACGATCTTGAGAGCTTTGTTTTCATTAAAATCACGCCGCTGTCGCAAAAACCGGGCAAAAATTTACCGCAAAGACCGTCACAAAAAGTGTTCTGCGGCAAAAAGATCATTATGAAGACTTTCAAAGCTGGAGCGACAAAAACTTGTTGAGAATATTGGTGAAAACTAATTTATGTCTAAATTAATTTTGCTACATAATAGTGATTTTAACCGCATTACGGAAGAAAATTTAATTTTTTGTAATTTTATTTCGATAACGTCAATTTCATTTTTAAAAGATCAGTCATCTTATACTAGGAGTTACATATATTATATTAAAAGAAAATAGTTTAGGTAAAAAATGGTAGATTTGAGTTTTACTTTATGCAATAATTACTTCTTCAAAACTTATATAACGGAAAATATCTTTATATTAAACATTTACCCGATATTAAACGCATGTCTATAACAATAAAAGCAAATAACGAAAATTGTTACGTTTATTACCTTGAAAATAAGCTGGAGAATATGATGTTTCCATATTACGAACTTCTCTTCTGTGCACTGTATGTAATATCATAAAAAGAGAGAATTAGAAATTTGTTAATTTCGTTCAAATGTATTTTAATTATACTTTTATCCTTTAAGTTGTTGTTATGAAACTCATTTCGGACCGCTGCTTAAAATAACAGGCTCCACAGCCGAAAATCCAAATTACCTCCATTTACGCTTTTGAGATGGTTTAATTAAAGAGAACTTAGATTTTAATATAACAGATACAATGTCTGTTCTTATTATTAAACAAAAATAGCAATGGTAATGTTAAATTTTGCTCTAGTTTTTGTAGCTAATTCTAAAATAAATTCTAGAAAACAGATTTGCGGTAAAAGATATTTATTCTAAACCTAAAATCATTATTATGTGGTTTGTGCGTGGTTTTATTATTCTTATTGAAATCTTACGGGCTTTCGCCACACAACACATTGTATCTCGAATTCGGGCGGATAACGGAGAAAAGAGAGTTTTGACATTAGACTGACTGCCTATCCTGCTGTTCAAAATAGAGCTGGAACTAAAAGGCAATCTCTCAGTAAGATAAAATATTTAGAAATAGAATTCACATTCTTGGTAACTTCGCTAGTTCGCAGTAATAAAACATGAGCGATATATTTTATTCTTGTACAGTCAGCAATCAATATGTGCGATGGGTGTGTGGCGTCAGGAACACGCGACATACTTTACTACCTCGTTCATGTATTTTTTTTTTTACTAAAAATGACTATATAAAATTAATTTATAGAATGAAGGCTGCCTTGACCGCATAGTTGACCGACCGTGGCCAAGGAAATTTAATACTTTATGCAGATTCTCATGTTCATATGATACAAGCGACCCACTTGCGGCTTTGCTCGCTTGTACTACATTTTTTTTAAATTTTGTTATCTGAATTAATTTTGTGAGCTTACAGACGAATGAAGCTTTAGTGATGAATTTAATAAAACGCTAATGTTGTAGCATTATGGTCGCACATTCTTACATTGACATTTTTTTTATTTATTAAGCGATTTAAATAAAATAAACAGTAGATGTTAAGGGAAGATTAATATAAACACAAAAAAAATATAAACACAAAAAAAAAGGCAAAAGTGCACATAAAGCGGTTAATCTAATTGTGAGATTAGCGTGAACAAAAAAACGGACAAACAGACAAAAACGATGTTTTGGGTTCTATTACATCATAAAATACTGGGGATATAATATATATATAATTTCATATATGTTGATATACAGACAGCGTTGATATACAGACAGCGTTGATATACAGCTTTGATTTATTATATATATAGAGATTTAAATAATTTCACACAGTAAAATACAGTTAATATTGAGAAAGCACACTATTACAATATCAAAAAGGTTATGGTCGTTCATAAATAAGTTATTTATTTTTAGAATATGATGCGAATGCATTTCCTTTTTGTACTTAATAATGCTCTTATAAATTTTTGGCGATCATATTAGCTGTATTATTAAATTATCAGACACTAATTAATCTAGGTTATGAAAATAATTAGAATACTTCTACGTACTGTTCAAAATTACCGAAAAATAGCATTTTTTATTCAAACGCTATATACTCGTACACTAGCCTGTAAAGGATGAATCTTTACAGCCAAGTTATTAGCGACGTGAAAGTAGGATTGTAGAGAGCGTTGGAAAATGAGTCATGAATTCAAAATTTTTCTTCCACTCATTTTCAACGTGTAAAAGACAGTGTCAACGTAAAACTACTGTCTGAAATAGATTGTTCAAAGGTTGCAATTACTAAAAGAAATTGAAATATGAAAGTTTAAAATAACCAATTTTTTATTTCAAATTATTTAATGTTATATATTGACAAAGAGAACTTTATGAATATAATATGCTTAGTGTTGTTTCTTAGAGGTCTATAGTAGCCATTGTGAACGCGATGATTGTGAGTTCGATTCCCATTTGGGGAAATTAATTATTACTTATTAATATTGTCGTTTCTTCGCTCTGTTTGCAAAGAGTTGTGGTGAGTTCCGCCATACGACACGCAATAGCTCCAAAATTCGGTGGACAGTGGGAAACGTAGTGTCTTAAAACAAGGTTACTCTGTCTGTTGTTTCAAAAAAGTTGTTTCTTTATGTTTGTGTATTCTTTATATTTATGTTATGTACATAAATATTATGTATGCTAAATTGCAGAGAAAGAGAAATCTTTTTAATAAAAAAATTGCAATTACATAAAATAATCAATTTATATGTAACACATATACAATATAAAATTTAAATAAGTTAAAAATTATGAATTCTGAACTAGAAACGTACCTACTGAGTATTCTAAATCACAGATTTTATATTAAAAAACTTTTCCAAAAAAC
Source organism: Heliconius aoede (assembly GCA_037355905.1). Taxonomy (NCBI): domain Eukaryota; kingdom Metazoa; phylum Arthropoda; class Insecta; order Lepidoptera; family Nymphalidae; genus Heliconius; species Heliconius aoede. The sequence continues at coordinate 280,008 of JBAIZZ010000050.1, forward strand.
TTTTGAAGTTCAAAGTCATGTCAAATATCAAATCTGAATACATTCCCACCGTTATGATTAAGTTCTATTTTATTATTCGTCAAAAACTTCGCCGCTAAACGTGCCTTAAATTTTAACTAGTCCCGAAATGTAATTATGATCCCGTTCCAAACATACGAGCGTATGTAAATTGGCTAATAAAGCTAGTGTCGATGTCGGAGTCGTGTTTGACGTTGGTACTCAAAACTTCTGGAGTGATCGCCTAAAAAGTGGTACAAGACCTGCAAGCAATGAGCTACGACGGTTAACACCTGTTCGCGCTACAAACTAAATCCGACTCATATGTGATATGAATCGCACGTATATGTGATATATATATATATATTTATTTCTATATACATTTATTTAAGTCATTGCGTGTTGAGTGGGAGAACTCAACGCCTGACTTCTGCCTTGGTGTCAGAGCGAAGAAATGCAAATATTAATAAATAATAATTCATTCCCTCGAGATGGAATCGAACCAACAATCGTCGTGTTACATTCACATGCTTCAAATACAATAAATAATATAATAAATATTTTATACAATAATAACGGTGAATGTACTTGACGTCACTCTTTATTTCTGAGACGCTCGTGATTTCCCTTAAGATTTTATTGTTTGCTTTTTCAAAATACAAATGTTATTGTAAAGATTTTAAGTTTTATTGGACGAGGAGGATATATTCTTTATTTTTATTTAAATTTATATTTTAAGAATATTTATTTTAGAAGCGCTCGATCACCTCCATCATGGAAACAGTCAGATTGACATATTTTCATTTTTAAGAATACGTAGGAAATTGATGATATCAATATTTGACGCGCTCGAGTATGTCTTCGTGATTCAATTATTAGTATCTTTTGATATACTGTAAGAACAAATCTATTTCCTACATATCTCATGTTAGAAGTTTCGGACTTCATAAATTTCAGATAAAATCTCCAGAAATAGATCTTAATGGACCATTTTATGGCGTACAGTAAAATGTTTAAAGTGTTAAACGGTGATTTGTTGAACCACGAGCATGGGGTTTGCTTATTTTACCCTTTTATAGACACGCAAGCAATTTTATATGTTTGTATTGGTAGATTTTATTTTTCCTGTGAATAAATTGACGATTTTATAATATTTATTTATTAAACCACAACACAACAATCAACACATAACAATACTGGGAGCAGAAGAGTCTTAATGGAAACAGAGTGTAGATTCTCGGGTTCCTTCTGCCTGTCTTGGTATATGCGAAATCCAGCGTAGAGCGTTCAAAAGTTTATAAGTCCATTTTCTATAACTACAAGCTAGAATAAATAGAAATAATAGGTAAATAGATCTCCAGAACAAATATAAACACTGAATCAAGAACTATAAATATATAAATATACTTATGTACATACTACGTATGCTCCACAAGTACGAGTGCTCGGGCTAAATACCACTAGGACAGCAACACCATCTGTTTGTATATATATATATATATATATATATATATAATATCAGTCTAATCTAACACAAAATATGAATTTGAATTCTTAACAGTATTTATGAATGAATCAAGAT
>JBAIZZ010000050.1:281686-369444 GCA_037355905.1 Heliconius aoede
ACAGTTCTTTTGAAAATGTTTATTTTAATATTTAAAATTAATTATAAATGAATGAAATGAATAAATAGGTAGTTTAATCTAGAATAAGTGATTTATCAGAACGTAAATATATTATAAGTCATATTAAAGTTTATTTTATTATATTTTCTGTGTCAGCTTCACTTCGGATGTAGCGGGGTAGGCAGAAGGAGCCTAGTTTTTTTTTTTTTTTTTTTAAGGGAGAGGACAAGGCAAACGAGCGTTCGGATCACCTGATGGTAAGTGATCACCGCCGCCCACGACCCCATGCAACACCAGAGGAGCCACAGGTGCGTTGCCAGCCTTTAAGGTGGAGATGAAGGGCACCGGGGCCCGGCATTACCTAATGCGAAACGCAGTAGCAAGGGCCACTACTTCACGCCGGTTTAAGATGCCGGGGGTGGTATTAAATCCGGTCGAGTCTGCAAAAAAGCCTAGTGTTCAGATAAAGTGTTTCCGTCGCTAATATTGCGTGTTTTGTGGCGGAACTCAACGCCGTGCTTTACCTCGACAATAGAGCGGAGAAACAAATGTATCAAACATTTTACTTCCTCAAGTGGAAATCGAACCTGTTGTGTGTTGTGTACCTGTGTACCAAGACTAGCCTCAATATTTTATATATTTAACTCTAACAACTTCAACTCTAACAACCTTTCCGTTCCTTTTATTATTATTTTACCAAAACCTTTGTTTACAATTTAAGCGAATCTAATTTGCGTTCTGAATACCCGAACGCTCGTTACGCGCATGTGTGTTACTGAATTATGTAAAGCTTAGAATGTACGAGAATATTGTTAATATTAGCATTATTATTACAATAGTCACTTTCTATTAATGCATTTAATTTTAAACGTTGCTTGTAACGGACGTTACCCCGGCTTCACACTGTATCCCGCACACAGCAGGGTAATAATAATTGCATCGTGCATAGTGCGGTTTTAGAGCGTAATTGTAGAGGATTATCAAAATATTTTTATTTGCTTATAAAATAGTGTAATAGATAACTATTACTTACGATAAAACTTTAACTAATTGTTGTCTGAGCGTGGAAGGAAAAAATGGAAAAAACTATTATTGGGGGCATTTATAAATTGTATAGGACCCAAAACAATTATATATATTTTTTAAATATATGTTTGTCTGTGCATTTTTTCACGTTAACATTTTCAGTCGGAATCGAGATTGTTTAACGTTACACTCTGTATCCCGCACAGTGTAGGTATCCTGGTAAATTTGTTTTAACACATCTTTTCCAGTAGGTCACTTCCCCTCTCTATTTTCCGATAATTCCCGAGGCGTGTTAAGTGTCGGAACTCAACGCCGCGCTTTGTCTCGTTACAAAAGCGAGTAAATTAAAATAATAAATATTTCATTCCTCCAAGTGGCAATCGATCGGTAAGATGTTATGACTTAAAAAATATCTAAAGAAATTTCATTCGATATTTGATGTTCATTAATTATAACAACTGATAACAGATGTTAGAGACAGCACTATTAAAATGAATGATAAGTGAAAAACTACATAATTACGGTGATTGGATTCTTGCCAAGTTCAACTACTTTAATATAGTTCTAGTCTAAAATACTGTGCGTGCAAAATTCACTCGAAATTCAGGGTATGATAATTAACACCTAAACTTATGACGGTTATTTTTGTAGTACGAATTGTTTGTTCCTAGCTATATGGAATTTTAATTACGTTAAATAATGGAAATATTTATATTACCAAAAGATTCCAATATTAAATGGTGAATATTTTAAATATATATTTTTATTAAGTTCCTTTTCCACGGATTAATGTCTTCAATATTCTTTATTTACTCTCTGATTTCATTAAAATGTTTTCATTTTCCGGCATAACGAGTGTCGGAATTCAACGCCGCGCTTTATCTCGGTACAAGAGGTCCAACCCCCACAACCTGTCGCGTTACAGTATAGATAATATAGATGAAAAATATAAATATTAGCATAATATTAATTCAGTAAGTATATATTATGGGCGTGATAAATGTGTAGAATTTCTCTGAATGGCATATATAACTAACTTTTCCAAACAAAGTATTATTGTTATAACTTTCTCTGAAGACAAGAAAATTCGATCGTTCCGAGTTAGCTAATTGAAATGCGAATATTAAATATGTTACTTCAACAAGTTAAACTCTTTATGGAGTTTTGTTCAAATTTAAGTATGTAAAACATTTAATTTTAAATGGAGGGTTCATAAGTTAAAATATCTCAGAACTTAATTAACTTACGGTTTTACATCAGCTTCACGCTGTATCCCGCACACAGCAGGGAATCTAGTGTCGTTGCGTTCCCCACTTTCTGTCGAATCCAGTTTTATATAACTTTACGATTATTATTTATAAAACATCTATGGTGAATATAAGATAATGAAATTTAGTACGTATATCATATATTAATGACTAATTTTTTTTATTATAATCTCTTTGGCACGTTTATTTATAATAACTGATTTTTTTTACAGTAAATAAGTATAGTGATCTAAACACAATGTTGGCCTTTGTGATCCAGTGACCAGTACTATACTATACTACACTACACTATAGGCTACGTGAAATTAACAAAAACATTTGAAAACTTTAACAATTAAGTCCACAATTGGGACCACGTTAGGCAATTTTAAAAACGGATATATTAATCAACCTTTATTATGTCAAATGTATCAAAATAGATGTGTGAAGGTTTTTTTCATTCACTTAATTATTATTGTTTAAATTGACGTTAATTATTATTAACAATGTCTACGTAAATATATATATTCTATACTATGAGTTGAAGATCACATCGAATTTTAGTCATCTAACATTCATAAATCAATAACTAAATGTAACGAGTTTGAGTTCTGACACTCGGCTGGGGAAGGGAAATGTATTAACGTAGTATATTATCACTAGGTTCCCAGATTCCTTTCTATCTATGGGCCATGTCGGGACACAGCATGAAGCCTGAAAAAAACCTAAGTCTAGTATCTTCAAAGGTCAAAAAGGACAAAAATATGACTTTAAAATATCTAACTAGCATTTCTATTTCCGTCACGCTCATATAATATTCTATTTGTACTTGAATACTAATTATAATTATCTTGTTTGTGCTTCATATTAAACTAACATTGTGATTTAGTTAGATAGTAGACCTTGTTAACTAATATAAATGATTGAATCTTTAAATACTTATATTTATATATTTCTTAACTTGACGCTGTATTCCTGTCTGTGAGGTAGGCAGAGGGAATCTAGGGCTAAGACACTCCGTTTCTCACTCTCCGTGAGTTAGTTACTAGTTACTAAAGTGAAATAAATTAACAAATTACACTCCGCACCAAACATTCATCTTTCTTCTAAGAAACTTAACAACCTTTCAAGCTTGTCACATGCAGCCTACGCAGAAATAAGCACTTCCGTTTTAAACCAACAAAGCCTATTTTCGTGTCTATTTAATTTCTAAAGTAGATGTAGTAAATATTGTTTGAATATCAGACCAAATAGCTGGATTCGGCTTAATTAACTTTCCTGTATAAACTGTATTATCAAGTGTGGTAAACTGAAAGCTGCGATTTTTCAAATAAAATCTAAGTATACTCTATTTTTTATATATCTAATATTTGTGTTGTTCAAATGATTATTTAAATATGTGACACTCAGCTTTTAATATTAATTAATATAACGTGAAATTAATGTAACGTGAAAAAGTAAGAAAATATATGAAATGTTAATTTTGTTTATATTTAACCATAAAAATATAGTTTATTTTATATACCGCTAATAGTTCTTTAGTTTATTCTTTTCCATTTAATTGAATTGAATTGAATAATAAATATATAATAAACTGAAAAAGACAAAAGTAGAATTTATAAAACAAATTGATATTTTTATACTGAAGGTCAAAATTGCGATTTACAAAGAAATGTATGACCATGTTGCAGTCGTAAATAGTAATTTATACTTTGCTTACAAATCTGTTGTCCAATATTTTATTATATATTTTATAGATAAAATTATTTTATAGTAAACTGTCCTTAACCCAATAAAAATTAAAACAGTATAGCACTTTTTTACCTTTTTATAATTTTTCAATTGTTTATAGTACAGAGCATATGTAGCATATATTGACATTATTTGTTTTGACTTATGAACAAAATAATTTCAACTGTAACATGCCAATATGAAGGTAAAATGTTATTTCCGGCTTTATAAAAGTTTCGTGCGATATTCGTGAACTAGTTCCACGGTTTCCTGTTTATGTTATTTTTTTCATACAACTTCTGTATAATTGTATTTTTTTTCTTTTAACCTCGTACATGATTTTTGCATATTTCACTTTTGTAAAAGGAAAAGCACAACTTCAAGATAAATTAATTCCATAAATAATAAGCTATATATTATTACAATGTAATTGTGGCTTTGATATAAACTAAATAAAAATTTTGTAGAGTTTGAACTGCATATATACAAATTTCAAATTATGATTATAAATAAACATCTCTGTTACTTCACGCTGAATCCTGACTAGAGCAGGATATCACAGGGAACTAAATACATTTTAAGTGAGTGGTGTATTTATTTTCTTATCTTTATAAAATTTTTATAGGAATTATATGTAGATGATATACGAAGATATCAGAAAAAACCTTTATCCGGAATTCAGCTCAAGATTCGTTCTCTTTTTTCATTTTCTGACAAAATCTTATCAATATTTTAATTTACAAGAGGTACGGCTTCATCAGTCCAATCAAGCTTACGTACAAAAATGAACTTTATAGCCACGACGTGATTTTTATAAAGTATTCCTTTGAGTATCAGTCACGAATAAAATTTGAGAGAATTTTTCTCAATAATATATCGAGTTCGTTGTTTTATTGCTTATCAACTTTGCCAACAAAAGGTTTGTCTTTATTTTTATAGCATATGTATGTGTATACAAACCAGGTATACTTTAAATAATATAATAATAAAATAGTTAACCTTGGCAAAATATTAACTGAGCCTCTACAAAAAAAAAGGTTTTACATTAATAAAATAATAATATGTATATATATTTTTTTTCACCTAGATAGTGGTAAAATTACAATAAAGCGGAAGAAACAAGTGACTATTCACTTTTTCCTTGGCAGAAGCCAATATTTGATAATATAATCAAGAAAGATTGATTTAGATTCACTGCTTTTAATACATTATTACAATAAATTCAAATACACTCTTATGTAAATAACTAAAATATTCAAAAAAACAACAAATGAATGTAAACAAACCGCAATTCGATGAACGAAAGCCGGGGTTATATTATGAGAGATCAAGTTGGCTTTGGTAGGGGCTGCGCTTTGAGAAGCTCTCTGGCCGACGCAGATATATAGCCAGCTAGCTAAACTTTACGACGTACTGGACGTATTGTTTTCACAGTCCACGTACGCCACAAGGAACAAGTACAAATAAGGATATTATATAAACGTTTATAGACTAAATGAGTCCAGTCGTGCCCCCCTGCGCCATGAGTGGATTCATATAGAAATTTATTATTTAAAAAGCTTGCCGTTGTTTTACGCCACTCAACGCGCAATGCCTCCAGAGTTCCTCGGAAAGTGGGGAACTGAGTGTTTTAACACAATTATCTCAATCAATGAAGCTAGTTTTAAGTGTTAATTTAAAATTTGAATATAAACTTACTTAGTTCTAACGAACACATCACAAAATATATTGATAAGGGAAAGGACAGGAAATCAATTGAATTATAACTTCCGGTATAAAGTATAGCCTATAAATGTCTAACTTATATGTCACTTGTAATAATAATATAAATAGTATCCGGTGGGACGTGAAGTATTAAAATATTACTATCGACAGTATTGAAGTATAGGCCAATAACATATTTATGTGGACGACAAGAATATCCCGCGGTGATATTTATTACTTACTGTTCATAGTAAGAAAAAGTTTTGCTAATAATTTTCTTAATATGACATTTTTTATACATTAACAAATAAAAAAAAAACTGCTTAAAGCTGTATCCCGCATACAGGCAGGCGGACAGAAGGCACATAGTGTTAAGACACTCCGTTCTGAATTTTCCCTTTTTTTTGACGGTGTCGAATGACGGAACTCAACGCCGGGCTTTTTGCTTTAGTGCCACAGTAAAGAAAAGAAAATATAAAAAAAAAAATCATTCCTCCGAGTGGGACTCGAGCCCCAATCGTCGAGTACATTCACACAAAAACAAATGATCGAAGACAAAGCTATATTAAAATTAAAATTACAAAATGACGATAATAAATGAGGACACTAAGAATAGAAAAAGTATTTTTTCGTGCGGTCTTGAGTTCTGTATACTAGAAAGGCTTAATTTATATTTATTTTGCAAGTTCAATAATAGAAAGTGAGAAAACCTCTTATGTATTTACTCTTGGCGGTAGATTTGTTGACTGCTTGCTCAGTGGATTATGTACTTAGCCGTGACGTATGTGTTCGACATTGTATGGAAGGATTTTCTTGATTTAGGTCGGACGTTGTGCGTCCTGCGAATACTCTCAATTCTACTTCTCCTCTTGATGTATTTGCTATTTCTGAGTCCATATATCAAATAACAATCCGATTACTTAGGGCTATATGCGCTGGTGCTAGGAATGTGCTGGTAAGATAGTCCGTTCCGTTTCCATTTGCAGCTGAACTTTAAGTAAGACTAATATGTATTAATATATTTATAGTATAAAAAGCGGAATTAAAATAAAATTAATTATAATATTCAACAATAAAAGATTAACTTCAATTGATATAATTTGAATGTTTACTTAAACTGTAAGAGATATTTTATTTTTTCAACGCTAAGTTGCTATATTTTATATAATACTTTAAAACTTAATAAAAATATTATACTAGTCTAAGTTGTACGTCAGTTAGGTTTCTAACTGACGTACTTATAAGTTATACCGCAAATATCGATTCGATTGTTTTGTTTGTAGCTTTTGAACGCTTTTTAAAACGAGTCTTTTGACATTTAAGTTTTACCTGCATATTAAAATGTCAATTTTTTTTACCTTTAAATGTTGCCAGTCCATTATTTTTTGTGTCATATATTTGAATGTTACGAACAAACTTATCGATATGGAGTTCGTTAAACCCTTTTAATGATTGATTTCGTGTGCATATTTACTATTATTTATTTTACATCTGTACTGTGTCACTAGGATTCGGTAGAAAGGATAACAGAAGTCTCGTAAAATTAGACTCCCAGGTTCCCTCTACCAGCTCTGCTATGTGCGGGACACGGCGAGAAACTAAAATTAAAAATGAATTAATATTATTTAAAGAAGATGAAGAAAATACATAACTGTAGATTTTTCTTTCTCGCAAAATATGAAAATTAAAAAAAAAAAACAAGACTGCCAGTACTCTATTTTTGTCATATAATCTAGATATAGTGAACCTGTAGCTTTATGCGCCACAGAGCATACTAATCTACCCAACTAATGATCGTATTATAGAAATTCTATTCAGTTCAAAATGAAACAGAATAAGCTTTCAATATTTTGCTATATTGTACCGGCTATTCCTAAATTAGGTCGTATTATTAATGTTATAGGCAGTCAATACAGAACAATGAGCAGTCAACGGCGGTATTGACCTGGAAAATTGTGTTCAACCTACAATTAACTTGGACATAGAATTAACTTAGATTTTGCATAGAATTATATTATACGTATTTACACTGAGGAGGTCTTGGCACAGGTGTACAACCGACAGGTTGTAGGTTCGATTGCGACTCAAGGAAATTAGTTATTTAATGTTTTCATTTCCTCGCTCTGATAGACTAGGCGAAGAATAGCGTTGAACTCGCCCATTCAACATGCAATGCCGAAAGTGTGGAACAGATTTGCCTTAATGGGAACATAGTGTGTTAATGGGAACAGAGTGTCTTACCGCCCCTCCAGCTCCCTCTGCCTACTTTGTTGTACAATAATGGGACGTGTCATACTATATGGTCGATTTGTCTCTATTATATATTTGAAGTTTAAATGCCTGCTATTCAATATTTTTAATTCGATTGAATAAAGTGAATACGGACAGAGCGAATATAAAATCAGACATCAGATTTTTTTTGTAAAAATCAGCCATTTCTCAGTCTGTCCAATTTTCTTTATATGGTGTAAATAAAAGAAAAAGATCCATATGAAGAATAACATTATCGTCATGTACTATAAACATACAAGGTCTCATAGTAGCACGCTCTAATTATCTCGGCGAATTTAGAGCAACTGTTTAAATAATTTGCCACGTGAAAGTATTATAATCACGACAAAGGTATAAAATTATGATTATCAGATTGTTTCACAGTAAAATGAATCATAGAGTATAAACACTACAGAATGTGGGTTCGATTCCTAGTCGAGGAAATGAACAATTTATTTTTTTCATTTCTCCGCTAAGTGTAGTAAAGCGCGGCATGAGTTCCGCCTTCGGTGGATGTGGTGAGTCTTTAGATAAGGTTCCCTCTGCCTACTCTGCTACAAGCAGGATATTGCGTGTATCTGAAATAAAACATAAAAATTATAGAGTTAAATTACGTTAGATTATAATATATTTTTAGTTTCTGTAATATATCTTATTAAAATACTAGTATATGCTTATAACAAATAGAATTCGAACTTACAGTCTATAAAATTATGTGAACTCTCATCACGCAACGCAAGGAAAATACATCAAAATATATTTTACAAATATCTAAAGTATTGAAACATCCATTTTAATAGAATGTAAGTTATTTAACACGTTTGGAAATTCCATGAGGCTTCAACTTTATTACATAACTTTATTACATAAATGTGGTGGTATCTGATTAGTTCCCTAAAATATTTACTTCATACTCATAGAGCCTTTTGCTCTATCGCGGCTTCGCCCGCTTAAACTTATTTTTATATTATAACCAAAGGAGAATATTTTTTATAAGACAGTCTTCGTTTCGTTAAACACTTCCGTACTCCGACTTGCCGATATCAATGCCGTACTTTCGACACCAGAACGACGAAATCAAAATATTACATTTCGCCGTGTGGGAATCGAACCCATAACCGTCAAGTTTACAGTAGCACGCTTGTGCCCCTGTGTTATACTAAATAATTAATATCCTTTTTTACTATATAACACAATAAACATTTAAAAATATTAAAGACAATCTAATTTATTTTCAGGTAAGCAAAATAGACCGCAGCAAGTGACATTATCTGTACATGACGTACTTTAAATCGAACACTGTACCAACATCGAGTGAAGGTGATCTACATTGAATGTCACTAGTAAGTTGCACTTACAGTTCCGCCTGTCCTTGCCAACAGGCAAACCTATGTTAAATAACAACTCTCACTCGCATTTCTGCATATATAAATTAATCCTTTTGACTTTTGTGTTGACATTTTATTTTAATATTGTTTTGTTTTGGCTTCACATAGACGGAATTTACTGTTAAGACACACGCTTTTTCTTGTTAATAAGACGAAGTTATGAATATAATTAACTCCCCCCAAGTGCGAATCGAACCCATAATCGTTGCGTTTACGACGATGAGCCACGATGGTCTTGGAAAATATATTTTAAATAATATTACATTATTAATTCATCGAGTCGAAATCGAACCTAGCATTGTCTGTACAATCAGATTTCCCAACTGCGCTTCAAAGCAGACGAAATGGGCAGTTTTTCATGAGATAAATAAATATAATAAACATTTTATATGCAAATATTGCAGGCCATAACAAGGTTAATGTGATATTACTATCAAGAGAACAAAGTACAGACAGCAGGTCCATCCGTTTATGCTATTTATTTTCTAGTGAATAATATTCGATTAATTAATTATATTATGTAACTGAGGCGTCAGACTGTAAACGCGATTGTTGTGGGTTTGAATCTCAATTGGGGGAATGATTGATTGTATGCCAATTGTTATCATTGAACGAATGAAAACATTCATTTACGGCGCAGGCGGCGTTCTGATAATATCAGAAGTGTACCATTCAACATCTAATATTTGGAAAAGTACTCGGGAAGTGTGGAACGGAGGGTATTAACACAGTTCTCAAGTTCTCTTTCTTTCTTCTCATCGTTCTCTCGTTATCATACAAGGATGGACACCTTGCTATGTCTGCTTAAATATTTTATTAAAATGTTACAGACGAAAACGTATATATATATATATTTATCTACTGTATGTACCTTTTAACGTTGTTAACTTACAAATCACAGACAAAATATAACATCTTGACAGAATTTAATATTAACTAAACTAACTTTTCATTCGCCAAAGAGTTTGTTACTTAGGTTAATTATTAATATTCTAAATGTACAACTTAAAGCCAACTATCTAATGACATTTACGCTCTTTAACTATTCAAGTTTATAGTTTGAATAAGTTGAGTTGAAGTCAATACTACTTTGAATTACTGCTAATGTATTTCACCTGTCTTTGCCTTTGTTTATAGTAACAATAGCTTATAAAATATGTATATCTATATATTATTTAATATTAATTTTTTAGGCATTTTTGTTATTTTTCCTCGCGGGGGTATAAATATGAATAAGCAACAGAATTAAAAAAATATAAAGGTAAAGATGTATTATGTACACAATGTAAATTAAATATTATAAGAAATGTTTAGCTTAGCTTAAAAAATAAAATTAATTTAATAGTAACCATAATGTAATTGTCGATTTTTATAAATTAATAATACATTCATCGTAGAGGTAAAGAATTATTTCAATTTCCCCTGTGGTGGACAAAGTATGGAGACGAGTACCACAATTAGGAAGTTGTGGTTAAAGTGGAGAAGGGAATGTCTTAGCACCAAATTTTCTCTTCTTACTCTGCTAGAAATATATATATGTATAGACAAAAACAATATTTATTCAATTATGACAAATAGATAAAACGATATTTCACCTTGTCCTACTTCATAACATTCAATTCAAACATAATAAAAGTCAAAGATAAACTATTTAGTTTCAAATTTCAAATTATCTAATCACCTTAATATAATTTTTAATAAACTTAAATTTAATATTTACTGTATCGACCTACTACTAAATATTGGCTCCCGGGAACACTTTATTTCTATTTCGACGTTCGACAAGTGCGTTCCTTTCCATTTACTTTCCATTTTTTCATCATTTTTTTCAGAGGCATTGCACTTTCACTGATGGAATTCTATGCTTCGCTTCCAGTGATGGAACTCTACGCTGCGCTTTGACTCGACCAGAGCGAGGAAATGAAACTATTAAATATTTTATTTTCTCGAGTGAGTATCAAACCCACAACCTATCGTTTACAGGCGCACTCTCGTCCCCTGGGCCACGACTGGCCTAATTTTTTTAATTACTGTAACTACATCTTGAGCATATCAGGTGTTCCTTGTCACGCGTTGACACGTTTACATTTATGTTCAACACGTTTAATACTTACAACGGTATCGCCGTGACAAATCTGTTTAATCTCTTTCGACATCAAAACGCATGTTCTACATTAGGCGTGCTATAGCACTGATCTGATTAATATAAAATTGGTAGTGGTATAATTTATTGCCTTATTATTAAAGAATAATAATTAGTTCAATAAATACAATAATATGATAGCAATGACTATAATAATAAATATAACAGTCTTGAGCAGGGATACAAGCGTGCCACTGTGAACGGTACAGGATCGATGTGGATTCGATTCCCAGGGAATGAAATATTTAATCCTTTCATTCTTCTCTCTGGTAACTATGCAAAGCACGGCGTTGATTTCCGCCACTGTTAATAAAGGTCCCAGGTTCCCTCTGCCTACCTTGATATGTGCGGGAAATAGTAAAAATTAATTCTAAAAATTATATATTATAATTAGTAGAATAAAAATTGCGGTGCGCAATTTATATAAAAAAGTTTATAGTCATTGTTATTTTATAATTATCATGAACCAATGTACAAATAAAATTATGAAAAGAAAATAATATATTTTATTATAACATTTTTATCCTTGATTATACTTAATTAATTAATTTAAAAAAAATCTTAATTGATGTTAATTTTTTTTATCATCACAAATCATATTAATAACGAGCGCAGACAACGCACCGCTTGTTTAGTATTTACATTAGGCACTCGTCATTGTTGTTTTTCAAATTCGTAAATCAATACAACACATTTAAGAAACAAAATATGTATGTTGACATTCTTATGATTGTATTTAGGCGTGAGATCATTATTATATTTCAAATTATATACATATACATATGAATCGTTAACTATTTTATTATAGCTGAAAAAATATCATTTCACGCTATAACTATAGAGTAGGCTGATGGAACCCGGTAACCTAGTGTTAAGACACTCTGTTCTCATTAAGTCATATACGTTCTCTACTTGACGCCGAATTCTGGCGACTACCCGAATACTCCATACATTTTGAATTTATAAGATTCTTTTAAGCCTAAAATATGACCAAACCACGCTTGTCAAAGACAGGAGCTTAATATGAAACACCTCAAAATTTTCTCTTGAATATAATATATAAATGTACATACATTATATACGTATATATAAGTGGCTGTGTAAGTGCCAGCTTATCCAAAACAGGCGTCGTTAAATCCTCGCTGAGCGATCTTGAAGCGACTCTCAGTCCTTTAAGCGTTTGCGCCCTTACATTTACTGCTTTTTGGCTATTCCCTTTTAACTTTTTTGAGTTTAAGGACCGGTTTGAGCGAAGGCGAATTGAATAAGTCTTTTTTTTGTCAGATTCACGCTGGTTCCCCCCCGCACCCCGGCCCCGGGCCCCCGCCTGGTCGGTTTTAATGGTGGGAATAACAAAAAAAGGATTTTTTTGTTAACTAATAAATTAAAAACAGCTTTATTTGTTCAATCAATTTGAGTACTCATTAGTCGTATCGTAGTCTAAATTCTAACGACGTCATTTCAATCACTTACTATATTATTTTAATTTCCAGTAGTTTAAAATATTGTAGCAGCATTTTATTTCTTGTATATAGTCTTGTAATAGTCATTTTGAAGAGCAAGAGAAAACGTCGGTCGAGCACCTACACGCGGCAGCTTGTTATGCAAAATATTTGATTCAAGTAGCCGAGAAAATAATAGGATTCTTATTCGGATTCGTACTAGAGTCTCTGTTGAAATATCGAATGTACTTTTGACTTAATTCCGCTAGTCATAGAGGTACTTTCTTAGAACAAGTATTTCCTTTTTTTTCTTGATAAATATAGGTATAGTGCAGTTATATAAATGAAACTTATTGAATCATATTAAGGGAGTTCGATATTTCCCATTCGAATCATCTCGGCTCCAATGCGAAATAACTTAATCAAACGGTAAACGTCCAGGGCTCGAGGCGATTAGTTCGATGGCTCCTTGAAACTTTCTTCAAGATTATTATTGACAATAGAGCTAGGTCTAAGAAGTTGTATACATAATTAGGATATTCTATTAGTCTCTCTATTTTTGGATTACAGACAAGTAAATTTTTATATAAACATTATTTTACGGGTAATTCCCTGATATTTTTTTATCTTCATGCTGTATCCGTCAGGGTAGGTAGAGGGAACCTAGTGTTACGTCACTCCGATGCCACATTCGCAATATGACGTGTTGAGTTGCCTTGGCACCAAGGCGGGGAAATGAATATCTGAGTAAATCCCCCCGAGTGGGGATTGAATACAGAACCATCGCGTTACAGTCACACCCGTATGTCCCTGCGTCACGATGGCCTTGTATGTCAACTATAATTAATGATAAATTTAGCTAATAATTTTAGGTTTTCGGTATTTATTAAGTTAAAAATAATTAGTTCTATAGATCATTACTATGTGTAACATCGACTCATATTACAAAACTCGAATAATTACTATCCATTATAAGGAGGCGTGAAATTAATTAAATTAAATCCTATTCTACTTTAATATAATATATTACATGAATATATATATTACATGAATATATATAAATATATATATTACATGAATATATGCAAAGCGCGGCGTTGAGTCCTGCCACTCAACACGCAATGCCCCCAGAATTTGGCAGAAAGTGGGGAACGGAGGGTCTTAACACCGAGCTTCCTCTGCCTACCCTACTGTGTGCGTGATACAGCGTGAAGCTGGAAAAAATATATTATATTACTTGAATATATAAAATGCTTACGTATTAGTATATCTAATTTTTAGTTTCAAAGCATTTTAGCTTCGAAATAAAGGGTATTTTTTGTTCCTTTTATCTTTTAACATGAAGATTACATTACATTACAGAAGTCTCTTTCTATAATATCTCTTTGGAGCATCGTATCTTTCATACATATAAGTAAGACGTCGATAACTATATACTTAGTTTTTGTGTAAAAATATATTTCTGAGATCTGGGGGCTGGAAATGTTCATATAACAACTAGTTAAATTTAACGTATTTTCGTTATATTTATCAAATTCATAATACGAAGACAACAAAGTATAGCAGTTGTGACTACCAACTGCTGTACTGTGTAGGTATATTATAAGTTTCATTTCTACCTGAGATCGTTATCACAGCTATGATTAATTGAGACCCGAAGTTCTACTTCGCCCCTTCGACGTATAAGAGCACCAGAAACTTGAGAACAACATCTGTGATAATTCACTTCTGTTACGTGTATTAAGTTTGAACAAATGGAAGAAGGAACAGCGTAATTTATAAAATATTTTATGTAGACTATATTATAGTTGTTTGTAAACAGTTAATAGTTTAATCTATAACAATTAACAAATAATAATCTATAACAATTAATAACAATGTCGTTGTACAGAAAAAAATGGAAGAGAAGAAGATTTTTTGAAAATTTGAAATCCATGGTATGGAGGAACCAAGATTTTGTATAATTAATGAATCTTAAATTAAAATCAGTATGAAAATTAAATTATTTATATTTGGAAAATAACTGAACATAATGTTATATATTAAGTAAAATCGAATAGATGGTAATATATTAAATATTTTTTTGCAAATATATCAAATGATATCTTCCATCATTCATCGTTTTACATTCACACGAGAGTAGTTGTAGTGAATATTGTAGCGGGGGGAGCAAATAAATGAGCTTAATCACCGACAATTACTAGTTGGCCGGACAGCACGAGGATGAAGACTTATATCACTGCCATTGACTGGCATTAACATTAATTATTCAGCTGGTATATTAATTAGTGGTCATCGTTTGCTTTGAGCCCGTCATAGCGAAGTGACACAAGCGTGTGACTGTAAATGTGACAGTTGTAAGTTCTATTCCTAGTCGGGGAAATTAATTATTATTTCTCATAATTTTTAAGAAAGTTAAATATGAAAAGTCGGTGGAAAGTGGAGAATGGAGTGTTTTAACACTTCCCTCGCGGATCGAGTTTTATCAGTGCCATTGACTGGCATCAATAATTCGGCTGCTATACTAATTAGTGGTCATCTGTTTTATAGCACGCTGCTGGTAAAATATTGGACGCTTTATTCTGATATGTGGTAAAATTTTATGTGTTACGTAAAAGGGAAATGTATCTACATATTTCATGCGTGTGGTTTTATATACAAAATATAATGGAAATTTCAAAATTTTAAAAGGGTTTGACTGAACTCTCCATGCATTATTTAACAGATTCTGCTATTCTTTGGAAATATATATTTTTAAATATTACTTTCGAGTAGGTCGTCTCGGCGCTGCGGCATAGCGTCTGACTGTAAAACGCGACGGTTATGGGTTCGATTTCCGTTCGGGGGAATGAATTGTTTTCATTCCTTAGCTCTGGTCTAGATAACGCCGCCACTCAATACGCAATATCTCGAACAGGGAGGAACAGAGTGTCTAAACATTAGGTTCCCCTGCCTTGCTGTATGAGAGTACACTATGAAATTAAAATATATTACTAATATATTCCTTTCATATAACTATTTTATATAATTTTCAATATAATAATTGGCTTAAGAGCATAATCATTATTCAGTGTAGTAAGTTGGCAAGTTGCTCGACAAGTTTCCCTTTTTCCTTGTTCCCAGGGGATCCCTTGTTTGTTAAACTATTGAAGGCCTCGTGTTACGCTCTACCTGACCTCTATAACTCTCTCTTTTTTTAGCTGCCTCATACAAAGAGAAAATCCTTATTATTAGCTCGTAACTAAAAAAAAATTAAAAATATTCTTGACAAAGAAGAGAATATATTCGCATTATTAAATCTGTACCATTAAATAATTAATACATAGTATTTATGCTTGAGCGATCTTTGAGTCAATTTGCTCTATTTGTGTAGTCCAATCTAGGTACATACTTTGTAAGTTCTTATGAATTGAACAAAAGCCCCCCCCCCCCCCCCAATTTAAATTATCGTTTGGTATTACAAACGAACTACTCATTAGTCTCTTTCCCGTTTTTCTTATCAGCGGGGAAATGTTCTAGCCGAAGTATCCTAATAAATTGTCACTTTTCCGAAATACACTCGTACAGAAAATGTATGGCTTATATAGATTATATTGGGTCTTTGTCAGAAACAATAATCTACTCCTCGTTTGACCTACTTCCAGCGGGGGAAAGTATTTGTCTTGATATTTATTTATAGGACCAATTAAAGTAGTTCCTTTACTGTAGGTTCGCTCTTGTTTTTACGATATTATATAATACAAATTTATAATATACTAGCTACCCACACGCGGCTCCGCCCGCTAAAAGTTATTGTTATATTGTATATATATACGTATAAGCTATATTAATTTCAAGTTTATTTTTTGCGTGAAATTGGATCCATCACAAGCTTTCGCATTCTTTAAATTATATATTGATTGATTAACAATTGAATATTAATAAAGGATATAAACAGTGTTGTATAAATATTTTTGTTTATAGTAAAGACGCCCCGGCTGTTCTCCCGAGAGCCCTCCACCACGAGAGTCGTTAGCGAGCGCGTCACTACACCAGCTTTAAAATTTTAAATCTTTTTGCATTTTGTCGTTTTTTTTTATTTTTGTATTTTAATGTAAATCAAAATATTTGTCTATTTTTTACTCAGTCATTCAGAGGGGTCGCTTTGTTTTCTTTTTAGTTTTGAAGTAAAAACTGTTTTTTTTAGTTACATGTATGTAGTAGGTCTTTGTTGATATTTGTTTTCTTTTTCGCTACTTCAACTACCCGGTGCAGTGTCTCGTTAGTGTATCTATGGCACTATAAAAATAAAATAATATATGCCCTTATAGCGATATAGGTTGAGTTGACGGACTCAATTATTTTGTTCGAAACTTTTTAACTGAAATAATAAATTATATTTAATTTTTTAAAATTGTTTTTTTTTGTTTTAATTATGTTTCATATTGTCGTGGTGTGGTTTACATTTGTTCTATATTGCATTATTATTCAACGGAGAAAGGAGTGTCTTGTCATTAGAATCCACCTGTCTACCCTGCTATATGCGGGATATATACGTGAAGCTGAATTAAAAAGCGAGAATCTTTCTGATAATGTATAAACTTACACAAAGATTAAATTTAATTGCTATATCGCTGATGGCTCCTTTTTCATTCTCCATTATGCATTATGGTCACCATTTTGCGATACAAAATCCTTTGACATGGGTAAATAGTGATCGTGATTTACGACAAGATAATCATTAAAGTTAGCTTCCCTTTCAGTGTTTTCGAACTATCAACAAGGGTATTTAGGTATCGCTATGCGCATGCGTGTCGGATAGTTTACTTGTCTCTACTTAGTTGATGAGTTTGAAGGAACATGTTACATCCTTTATGTACTGTTCGTAATATTGCTTGATATTTGAAACTCCGTTACATTTATTATGTAAGGTTTTAGTGAAAATGTCTTCTGAAAGGCGATTGAGTTAGTGTTCTAAAAAGGATTGAACTTCAAGTGAAAAAATTACAGTTTTAGTTTTTTTTTTAAATATTGCAGAACCCTACCCATATTGAGTCGTTACCAGAACGAGAAATAAAAGTATTATAATTATATAAAACAATTTATTTAGTCTGTTACTGAAAGTTTCATAACATTTTTAACGCCATTTATATACAAAATTTCCCATTGAATTTATAAAATAAATTAACATTTATAGCTGGCTGTATTTAATGATTAATTGTAGCCGAGTCATAAATTTAAAGAGGGACCATTCCATTTACATACTATCTCAAATACCTTTTAAAATTAAACTGTAATTTGTTATTTCTCACGAAAAATTTCGTTAATATTCAAGATTTTGTGAAAATCTTCGTCGAGTTGGGGACTCGGGTAAAGTTTCATAACTACATCCTGAGGAGAATTTTTATAGAAAGTGAAAAATAGTAGAGAAAGATCCCTTATGGCCTGCTAATTTTTGTAGATCTGGAACAATAATTTTACTAAATATTAAATACTTGTATATTAATGTTTGTCTTTTATGAAATATTTCAGTTTGAAAATTTTAATTTCTTTTAGCTTTACCTACTTAAAAGTCATTGTTAATTTAATATATTACAAAATAAATATACCTAAAAATCGCCAATATTCTATAAACATTATAACTAGTTAGTTCCTAAGTAATATAAAGGACAAACTAATAAAACATTTTAAAATGAAATAGTAAATAGCTGCAATGTTTCTTCTGCTGACTGCACCGACCCTCGCGGTGCATAAGTTCAATTACATTTCATAAGTATATCGAAAGAGGTTCATCGGAAATATGGCGTCGAGTCATTTCCTCTAAGAAAATACCGGAAATAAAGGTGGCAGGGGGGAATGAGGATGTACTGGAGTTTATGTGGAAATACTTCGTAATTCCACTTCGTTCGGTGGATATGAAATTTTACTGTGTGTATAGAAATTTATAACAGTTTGAAAGTACTTTTTTTCGTTTTACTCTTGTGTCCAGCTGTGTATAGTAGCATAGACTGAAGGAACCTAACTTTAAGACATTCTGTTACCTACTTTTCCGTACCGAAAAAAAATATTGAATAAATCATTTATTACCCCGACTGGGACTCGAACCGTCGTGGCCGCAGTCACGTCTTCACACGCTGAGCCACTGGGCCATGATATCCTTTTAACTTATTGAATTTATAAATTTTTAACGCTAGTTTGAATAAAATTAATTGGTGTGTGACGTTTAATTTACGCTTTTATTCTGATAAATTGAAATATTTTTCTACGTATATTTTTTATATATTTTCTGCCTTGCGTTCAATTTTTTGTACCGAATTTCAATATGATTTTAATCGTGTCTGACATGTTGAAGTTCGTTTAATACTTTTGTTATGTACAGCGTTGTGTGTAAATGTATGGATGTGTGTATATATATAACTTTTATTTTCACGATATATTCCGCATGATAATATTAAATATTCCATTTGCCCGAGTGGGAATAGAATCCTCTACCTGTTGCGTTTACAGTCGCACGCTTTTCCTAATGCCACGGCAGGCCTTAAAGTACCTACCTACAATTATATCTATGT
The DNA here is from genome assembly GCA_037355905.1 of Heliconius aoede. Classification (NCBI taxonomy): domain Eukaryota; kingdom Metazoa; phylum Arthropoda; class Insecta; order Lepidoptera; family Nymphalidae; genus Heliconius; species Heliconius aoede. The sequence continues at coordinate 301,187 of JBAIZZ010000050.1, forward strand.
AAAATTTCTATATTTAAGTAATTATTATTTCTTATAACGATTCTGTGAATGGAGATAACATTATGATAAAAAGGTATAAATTAAAGAATGAATAATGTATATTCTCATGATAATATATTTAATCACTACTTTTATATTAAATTTTTATCAAATTTCTTAGCAAAACAGCTTAAAAACTTAAGTTTATATTTTTCCTTATATACATGTACATAACTACTTTAATAAGTACACAAAATTTTAGAATAAATACAATTGATATTATTTAAACACTAGTTCTCCGTTCGCGGCTTCGCCCACTTGAACTGCGTAATTATTTATTTACTAATCTGTAATCTTTTGTTTTTAAAAAAATATTTCATATTAAAAACAATACAAAGTAACAAGCTCCTTCGAAATCAATCTACTACAAGTCTAGTTTTATTATTTTTTAGAAAATATATATTTGTATTTCCAATTATCACAACAGTACCAGGATAGCGTTAAATTAACTGATAACGAATACTGGGTACGAAAACATCAGTTAAAGTATATTTTACTGCAATACAACACAAACCCGTATGGCTGATTACAATATTGAGTGGCGCGTAGCTCTCTTTTATTATATTTATATGTATTCATCACTCTGGCAACGAGACAAAACGCTGTGGTGGGGAACGGAGTGTCTTAACATAAGGTTTCCAGGTTGTCTAAAAAGGTAAGCGTCAAGTTTTGCCACTGACAAAGTGTCTTGAACTTAGTGGAAGAGGAGAACAGAGCGTCTTGACCCTTAAAAAGTAAAACTAAAAAAAAAACTTAAATTTAAGCCTAAGGAAAGGTTTGCAACGTAGAAATAGGTTAAAAGACGTTACAATATTTAAAACGATAACGTGCACGAGAGTAATAAAACGTATGCGGCCTAGTTGTTGGCGAGTGGTGCTTGTAACATTAAATAAAATAATCATCTTTCAAGTGTACTGTAACTTACGAACAGTAGTTTCCATTATTTATTTTTGTAATGACGCGGTGTTGAGTTCCGCCACTCAACATGCAATGCCTCCAGAATTCTGCGGAAAGTGGCAAACGAAGTGTCCTAACACTAGGTTCCCTCTGCCTACCCTGCTGCGTGTAGGATACAGCGTGAAGCTGTTAATTTTTATTTTTGTGATATTTAGATATTATTTAGTAATAAAAAACCAGTCAGATGTTCGAGAGTTCCGTACCAATTTCAGGGTTATAGGTTAATTAGAAATACATTAGTTGACTCCTGTCACTTAACAAGAAATTTCTCCTGAATATTTTTTTTTGTATTTTCTTTTAAGTGTTATTCCACACTTAGGAAGGAAAAATATGTTTTTTAGAAGCGTATAAAATTTTTTAACGTAGGAAAATGTGAACTCTTGCGCGTCTTGAAAATAATAAAAAAACATAATGTCTATTAAATTCTGCGGAAAGTAGGAAACGAAGTGTTTTTGCAATGACGCCGACAACATCGACACTTGAATATACAGTTAAATATAGTTTCTACAATCGCTTATTTTTTTATTATTCCGCAGCGAAAAATACCATAAGGTTTTTAGCGTCTCTTATAAATTTCACACAGGTGGTGTTGTGCTTGAATGTGAATTAAGGTATCTTCGCATACCAGCTAGCTAGATGGAACACGATGGAAAACGAAGTAATCCTATATAGATTAAATTCCTAATATGTTGAATTTTAACTTACCTCACCTTTCTAGCTTACTCTTTTTTTAACGGGAAAGCAGTGTTAAACTAAAAAAAATATATTATTTCTGAAGAATTACAATAAGATATAGTATTATATATACGTATAATAATGGTTGTATTCAATAAAACCGGAAAGCTCGCGGTGGCGGCGGGAAATTACGCGGCACATTTGGACGTTGTGCAACTTAAACATCATTATTTCAAAAATCTCTTCAATTTTTTTTGTTTTTTTTTTCATGATTCAACGATTTTACTTTGTGGTTTTTAAATAAAGAATGGGGACACTTTTTATTTAAAAACCATACCTACCTACCTTATAGACGTACATATATTTGACTTTGAGTTGTAGCTTTGTTTGCATACAGTTTAAGTTGTAAAATGGAATAATCCTTTATATCTCCCACTGAGGAACTTCGAGAGATCTTCTCTTAGTGCATCTGTTTGCCAAATTTAGACTTTTTAAGTTCAGGGGTTATGTGCTTGTGCGCTGGCAATCAAGTTTTACCTATAGGTATTCAATATTAAGAAAAATAAGACCCGTCATATTAAAGAATAATTTAATAAATAACATTACATATTGTTGTAAAATAAGAAGCTTTTACAAATAAGTTTTTTTAAATATTTTTTGTCGAGAACTCTCATAGAGACAAAGTATAGCTCACACTTACCTATTCTAAAACATAAAAATTATGAGAAATTTGTCGAAAGCTTATAAGTGTTAGTAATATAAATAGAAATACTATTTATTTTAAATCAATTAAATTTATTAATATATGTTTTCCATTTAGTAGGCCGGTGTGCGCGTCAACCGGAACAGGCATTCGCGGTCGGGAGAGGAAATTATGTAGCTAGTACAGCGTATTTTGGCGCCGCGTTACTTCAAGCGCCATTTTGAATGCAATTTCCCTTTTGGATTTCATCATTTTGACCATCAATTTAAATTTAATATATTATTCTTTAATTTTTTTATAAATATATTATAAATAGTCATGACACATATACAATAGAAATTTAAATATAATATAAAAAAAAATAGAATTGAGTATTTTATTTTTTGAAATTTCCAATCAAATTGAATGATAAAATATTTGGATTGTAATAACTTTTATTCTAATTATTACGTATCTAATATCTGTTTTTTTTCGTCTTCACGCTATATAAGGGTCGCTAAGTGTTAAGAAACTACGCTCCATTTACCCCTGGAATTCTGGAGGCATTGCGTGTATCTATAAATTTATATTTATAATATTTATAAATATACTTTGTAAAACTCAATGTTTGGTCGCACTCGGTGGAATAAGTTGCTGAAACTGTAAAACTACTGCACACTCAGCTTTTAACTAGTGCTGCGAATAGTGTAATTGGAAAACGGTAGGTACATTACTACTCTAGACGTATGAAACCGCATAAGCCCACACATTTATATCTCGTGTACGTAGGACGGCTCAATTCCTGAATATCTTACAAAAAATGAGCTTATCTGTGGTAGGTTCGACAAGGGCACAAAATGTGATTGTAAACGTGACATGTATGTATTGTGGCTTGTAATCCCACTTTAGACAATAAAATATTTCATATTTTCATTTCTTTGCTGTGTCGAGACAAAGCGGGGCTGAGTTCCGCCACTAAACACGCAATGTCTCAAGAATTCTGCTGAAAATGGAGAACGGAGTGTCAAAATCAAAATCAAAATCAAAAATTTCTTTATTCAAGTAGGCATTTAACAAGCTCTTTTGAATCGTCAAAATTTTGAATTAAGGTTTGAATTAAGGTGTCTTAACGTTAGTATCCCACCCTGCCCCTGCCTACCCCGCTGTGTGCGGTGTAGCGTGACGCAGAAAAATGTTACATAATCCTACGTTTTTTTACGTTTCTCTCAGTAAACACATTCAAATTTTTCATTACACGAACCCGCGTTCTTCCGCACCATACCATTCTTTACAGCTCTAATTTCGTTAAGACTTACTGTGGCAAATACTTCTTTGTATGTAATCAGGCGGAGCCTGTCGGCCAACATTCGAGATATTTAATTTACCATTATTCGTTATCAGTATATTTTAGAGCGCACAGGGAAACAAGCGTGTGACACGAGACGATTGTGGATTCGATACCCATTCGGGAAAATTAATTATTTTATTTATTGATGTTCCATAAATCGCCAGAAAGTGGAGAACAGAATTAGCACTAGGGCTCTTCCTGCTATATATACCTGAAGTATGCGAATACGTAAAGCATAAAAAAGAAAAATATTTTAGACAATACAAATCTTTTGTCTTGTTCAATATTAATGGACGAAATTAAACATTTTAATCTCGAATTAGAATTATCCTTGTTGGCATCATAGAGAGTCGTTAAGTTAATTTATCAACATTTAGAATATGACCAACCGCAGTTCCGACCGTAATTATAAGTTTTGAACGGCAACACCGTAAATTATTGTTAGAAGGACAACTTGCTCTGCGGGACCTGCGATACGATTCCGGTATTACATTGCCAAGAAATAAATCTTTCGGCGTTAACTTTGTTTTTATAATTTTCTAATTATACAGGAAACACGATATCTTTACAACTACTGTTCGCAATTAAGAAATATAAAATAGCTTGTATAATTTAGGTGTCGACATTTAAATATTATATATTAGAATAATTAATCTAATTATACATTCATATGAATAACTTGGACACCTGTACCCGTTTTGATTTACTTTAAAACGTAAAATATTTGGTTTTTAAATGAACGTCATGCTTTCTATAATTTACCCGTATATATATAATATATATAGAATACCTGATATAAACAGATTGTCCGTAACACTACTTTATTAATATCGGTATATACATATTTTATGTAACTGACTTAGGTACAATAATGAAAATAATAGAAACTTACATTATATAATTATATTATAATAACATCTCATGAAGATAACATACAACCGGATAACAGATGGTGGCTTGTAAAATATATAATTCTTGGAACGATCACGTAATGTATTTGAAAAGGATGTCCATTTCCCTTTAATTATATATTTCTTTTAATTATATGTTTCTTACCTTTAAAATTGTTTTATAATTTTCTATTTGCATTTATTTTAGGTAATTATAAGATATAAATCTATCCTATACATATATAAAAGAGATAAGTCCCTGAGATAAGACGCACATACAGCCGTAATTGCTGTGCGTAGAAACGTGAATTTTGGATAGATGTTTTATTTTTATAAAGTGAACACTCACTAAGAAGGGATTTTGAAAAATTTTAACCTGAAAGCGATGAAATAGAGATTGAAAGTTTGTATATAAAAATCTTTGACTCGCCACTCAGAGTTACTTTATTTTCTTGAATGTTTCATGTGTCATACACAATTCTTATTTACTTCTACTTCACAATATGAGCGAAGCCACAGATAAAAACTAGTATTATGTATATAATATTCAATTATTGTATTATGTAATATATATAAACGAGTATATTTTGTACATATGAATATTCCCCAATTGAGATTAGAACCTACAATAATCGCATACTAATACAGAACCCTGTTACCGGTACAGCCATATTGTACTTTATACTTTGACAACATCGTTTTATACAAATTTTTTATCAACAATTTTAGTTTTATCTACAAATTACTGGACGAAGTATCTTCCTGTATTATTTTTGTGGAGCATTTTAAACAATACACTGTAGAACAATTGAATTCATGATACAGATGTATTAAAACTGCTGACCTATAACCTTTTCTTTTGATTCCATTAAAATCAATGTTTCTCTCTGCTTTTGATGTGGTATCAATGGATTCTCCATCAAAAGTTGCGGCCGCGAGGGCAACTTCCTCCGAGAATTTTCAATTATTAACTTTTTCCTCAAATCTCAGGAAGCTGTGAAACTTTCCGATCACTGTCTACTAATAGATTAAGAGAAATTATTTGATAAAGAATTTACATTGGTTATGCGGTCCAGTAGATAATATAGTACTGATTACAGGTTCGATTTTGTCGACGTAATATGAATGACTATCTTATTATAAATACTTTTTATTTTGATAAAGCATAACAGCTACCAAGATATTATTGTTAATTTTGAACAATATCAAAGCTTCAATGGTTGTGGGTTCAATCCTCATTCCTGGAAGCGTATTTATTCATTTCCGCGCCTCGGCAAGTACTAAATAAAACTATTATTTACAGTTACTCGGCTTTTTCAGTAATTTCGAACGAAATGTCCTATTTTACGTAATAAAATATAAAAGAAATGAATATAACAGAGTTGTAAGCCTACTGGCCGCTTGCAGCTTTATTTGCACTAATCCTTTGTAAAAGAAAGTAGTTGTGGAACGGCTTAATCTGATTTAAGTACATTTATTGTCTTCATAATTTTTTCCGACAACATGAAATGTCTCAAAAATTGGTTGAATAGTGAGGAAGGGAGTGTCTTGACACAAGGTTCCTCCTGTCTACACAGTTATATGTGAGAAGCTGAAATAAAGAAAGAAGAAGGTGGCATTTATTAAAGTAATAAAATCAAAAACATCGTTTTTTTCTGTTTGTCTGTGAATTTGTTCACGCTAAACTCAAAAACAAATGAAATTGTTATAATTTTATTCCTTAAATATTATTAAATTATTAACTGAAACTTTACTTTTCAATATTATATATTAAAAAATTTCAACTAATTTAATAGTATAGATATTGTTTTCCAATAATATTATTAAAAATCAAAGAAATGCTAATCAAGCGGGCGAAGCCGCGAGCGGGTCGCTAGTATATAAATAAAATATATAAAGAAAGGTAACGGTATAAAGAAAGTAAAATGAATTTTTGGGATAGCAACTTCGAATTAAGCTAATAGTACCTCAAATTATCGAGTAATCGAATTAATTATGTATGTACTTATAAATCGATTTTGATTCATGGTGAAGACCAGACCAAATAAATACATAATAATTTCCAGCTGTCGTGCGATATCACGGAAACTGATGGTGACAGTTAATTTGTGCAAAGTACTGGTGGTGAATCAAGAATACAGCGGGATTGGATTGTTAACGCGTTTGGAGAGGTTTGAGCGGTGAGCGGGTGTTAATTATTCGGCACTCGGAGTTCCGTCCAGCTCGTGTGACCCAATTTCTGAGTCCTGCGAACAGATGAAACTCCTGATGCTAGCAAATTAATATGATGATCATAGCTTAACTGAATATTGGTGATAAATAGGTTTAATTTGTGATATTAAACGATAATATTGTAAATTTTTTTTTCAAATGATAAGACAGGCGGAGAGAATCTAGTATTAAAACACTCCATTCCGTATATTCTGCAAAATTTTCAAAACATCGGGTATTGCAGTAACTTGAAGCTGATTTAATAGGCTCATTAGTGGTACTGTATGTCTAGTTATAACAATTTTCAAATATAAATAAAATATTTTGATATATTGAGTTTTCACCCAAGAAATTGTAGTAGTACTACTAATACTTTCATCTAAGTAAAATACAATTATAACAATTTCAAATATGATAAGGCTGTACAATTTATTACTGACATGAGACGTCCTAACGTGTCTCCATAATGCCACGTTATAAATGTCTAAACTAGAGACACTAAGTGGATAATACGTAGTCCCGTTGTTTACACTTAAAATAGATATTAATATTTTAAGTTACAGAATATATATTTTAGTTCTTCCTCAATGTGAATTTTTTATGATATGTTTGTGCAATTTATATATTTTTATTAAAAATAAATTATTGAAGGTGTTTTCTAGAGCTCTGTAACCCGCGCATTCCGTCTGCCTTCCCTGGCAGACGGAATCTGGAAACCTGGTGTGAAAAAATATAAGTTCTACACTTTCCGTTTAATTCTGGAGGGAAGTTGAGTGGCGAAATTCAACGCCGCGGTTTGCCTGAACATATTAAATATTTCATTTCCTTGAACGGGAATAGAACTAAAAATATACAATATTTAGAAAAATAATATTTATGAAAAAAATTATAGAAGCGCATAAATTGAATAAAATTAATAATTCAAACTAATTGCTTTAGTGGTCGGAGAAAAAAAAACCTTGGTCTCGTTACCATCGCCCTGTGCGCCGGATGATCACCCATGCGGATATTTCTCTTTTTCATTCGCTTTTTCAATATAACTCCTGTTTTCGTCGGAATTTTTCCGCAGGCAATCATGAAAGCCTAGCAATTTTGCAGTTTTATTCATTCCAAACCCTTGCCACTAATTTGACCTGTGTGAATTTTTGAGGTAAACTCGATTTTTTGCCATTTTTATGTAGGTTATTATTTTAAAACTAAAGTGGGAATAGGCAAAAGGACGACGTTCAATATTACTTATTGATCAGTATGTTACGCTAATGTCACCACATGCTTAGCTAAATCGACCAAAAAAAAATTATCAAAATCAGCTTCACGCTGTATCCCGCTAACAGCAGGATGGGCAGAGGGAACCTAGTGTAGAGTCACTTCATTCGTGTTGAGTGGCGGCCCTCAAAGCCGTAGAAACAAAAATAAAGAAATGTATATTTTTTCTATTTAGTTATTTTTTACCATAGTATCTACAACTTTAGCTGAATAATAATCTAAACGCAAATGAAATAACGTTACACTAAAAACAACACACAAATCATGGTTTTGTTGCAGTTTTTGATTACAACACTTGGAAACCAAAATTGCATATATATATAAATCTATGTATGTAAAGTCAGTTTGTCTATCCAAGTTTCAACCATTTGGAGTTATTCACTATCAAACTTGATCCCTCATTTGGGTAAGTCTCGAGTCGTTGCCGGGTTTCTAGTTAGACTTGCGGTCTAACTCTGGAGTTAATGTCAGTATATATTTCTTTGGTGTAACATTTTATGATGATGACTTTTTTGATTCTTCGTTTCGTTTTCTACTTTAAATATTACGACGTTTTATATAATATGGAGTTTTTTTGTGTGGAAGATATGAGAATCGAGACTAGTAAAACTTCCTTGCCTTTTACTCAAGGTCTTCTGCAAATATATATGTATTGCCATTAAATAAATTTATTATTTATTTCAAATTTTCATTCGATTACTCAAATTGCCAGGAATAATTTATAAACCAGGTTGTTGACAACGTCAGACTTAAATTCTATTAAAGCAGCGTCGTCGTCTCTATATGTAAATTATTTTAAAGCGAACAGGACGCTATAAATAGGAATATATAAACTTCATAGGAATTTTCTATTTTGTTTATGAGAATTGGAAGATTGTGGATTTTATAATAAACTGTTTGTTGTTATATCTGTATGTATAATTAGAAACTTAAGTGACGATTTATATATTATCTACAGGTGCTGTATGAAATTAAACGCTTCATTAAAATTACAATCAAACAAATACTTTTTTATAAGGAGTATAATTATAACGAATCAGCAAATATCATGGTCACTGGCCTCACGGCCAGGAGAACAAGAGTGTAACTGTAAACACGACAGGTTGGGGTTTCGATTCCCACTCGAGAAAACGCAATATATCATATTTTTACTTCCTCACTCTGTAACGAGGCAAAGCGCATCCGCCATTTAAAGAGGGGAAGGGAAGTATCTTAGTAGAAAAACAAAATGTCTTAACACTAGGTTCCCTCCAGCATACATTGCTATGTGCTGGATACAGGGTTAAACTAATTAAGCAAATAATAATAATAATGAATGCTTAAAGGAAAACACTCTAAATGAGTTAATATTAACTCAACACGTGTCATATTCTAATTTATTAATTATCTATATTCTAATTTATATATCGCAAGTATTTCTCGTTTTAAATTTAATTCCCTAGCAACTCCCACAGCTATTCAGTGTTTGAACGTAAAAGAAATGGAAAGCCTCAGGGGTTTTGCGAAATCTGTGTTATTTCATTTGGAACAGCATCAAGAGAGTGAATATCCCACATATATATCCAATATTTTTGTAAGCGAGAGATATTCAGCGGGTTAGAATAAATTTTATATTGCCCTTTCGTGTGCGGCTCCGATATTTTTAGATTCGGTAATCGACTACAAACGGATGGAAACCAAAGGCTTGAAGGGTGTTAAATTTTCAAACGCTTTTTCTGGTATTGTCGAAAGCTTGCATTTTATATATAAACTGCCTGAAAAATACTGGAATAATTAAAGTTGAAATAAAATAGTAGTTACATATAACAATAAAACTACTAGGACAGTGGTGGCGCATGGGCCAAAGTGTGACTGTAAAATCGACTGGTTGTGGGCTCGATCTCTCGAGGAAATGAAATGTTTATTTTATTATATTTATTTTATTTCGAACGAACTTATACTACTTTCGTGTATATCTCCCACGTACAGACAGCGATCACATATAATATATATATATATATATATATATATATATATATATATATATATATATATATATATATATACTTGACATATATTCGTTATATCTAATTGTGATTTATTTTTGTTGCAGGTAAATTCAAAATAAATTTATGTGGTGAATGAATACAGAGAGCTCGTAAGGTAAACCTTCTCACTCATGATGCTACTTTATATATAAGTAATTCATTACTTTATTGCATTTACGAAAACCAAATTGTAATATAATTATTAAAATTAAAAATAGTAATAATTAAATAATTATTACTTTCCCATATTATTTTAATACAATATTTTCAATTTTAGTACAATCGTATTATTAATAATACAAATTGAATTGTTAATATAAAATTATCCAAAGTACTAAATTAAATTACATACAATGGTTCCGTTGAAAGTTTGATTAATACGCGTTGCACACATCGGTTGATGCGTTGTTATTATAACAGTGACCCGTCGTTTGACTAGAGATAACGTTATCAGTTATTAATTACTTCGAGCGCCGCCATATTATTCACTGTTATTCATTAGGGGTTTACATAATTTTATTAATTTTTAACCGACTTCTTTAAAAAGGAGGAGGTTATCAATCAATTCGATTGCATTGTTTATACGTTTGCTACCTCAGAACTATTGAGTGCGTCACCCCATTTTAATTTGGTCCATTACTGACAAGGCTGTCATTGATAAAATCACATAAGCACCCTGTATAATGTATATTTTTTAGCTTCACGTTATATCCTGGACATACCAGGGTAGGCAGAGAGAACCGGACATAGGCAAGGTAACCTAGGAATCTAGTGTTAAGACAATTCGTTCCTATTGAGACACTGTTTGCGTGTTGAGTGTTGCACTTTGCATCTACACCCGAGCGATGAAATTAAAATACTAATTATTTTTCTCGAGTGGGAATCGAACCCACAAATTGTCGCTTGTGCCGTCACACGTTTGCTTTGTCGCATGTTTGGACCATTGCGCCACGACTGTTCTTGATATGGATAATGCATGTTCATAAAATATTGTATAATTATATATGTTTTTAAGAGAAAAAAAAATGTTTAAGTTTAATTTAAATTCTAACGATTTAGTCAGTGGTGATTCACAAATACTCAGACTTGAGTCACTCACGCATTATGCATTTACGATACTAGTATGAATGACAAGTAACTAATATGGATGGGAAGGATTTCAACTCACGACCGTCGCGGTCATTGTCAATCCAATTATAGAGGCGGCACAAGGGCACTATGAATATTTCAAATGTGTATGGACATTTTCTTAATGTTAACTTTAAATTTAAATAATTGAAACATTTAAATTATTCACTAATGTTAAACAGAATGTTTCGACCTAAATAGTAATGTTAATCTATTAACTTATATATTTTTGCTTTACCCCGCATATGGCAGGGTAGGCAGAGGGAACCACATTCTGATTAACTTTCAGGACTCAACGTTACGCTTTGCCGCGTTACCAGAGCAAGGTAATAAAAATACTAAGTATTTCATTCTCTCGAATGAGAATCGAACCTACAACACGTGTCGCGTTGTCATTCTCGCGGCTGTCCCCGGCCTTGTTATTTTATTACATGAACTAATAATAATAACTTAATAACACTTGAAACGTCGCTCCTAGTCTGCGTTACAAGGGATTACTTCTTGTCTGCAAAGTGATGTAGTGTTAATTATGCAAACAGTTACGAACTACGGTACTTTATACTAAAGATCTTATTTTAAATTTCGTTTTATTATATAATACCATGACTAGTATTTTTATTTAGTTTTATTATATTTTGCCTAGACTACTATATAAATAGAGGTCTTCGTGGGTTCAATTTCCGCTCGGGAGAATTACATATTTAATATTTTCATTTCTTCGCTCTGGTGTTGAGGGAAAACAATGCTTCAAGAATTTAGCGGAGTGTCTTAACACTAGAGTCCCTGTGCCTACCCTGCTATTTGCGGTAAGAGCGTGAAGCTGAAAAAAAAATCAAATAAAAACGAATAATTCCACAAAATAGACAAAGTTCATTTAGCTTATTCCAGTGTCTAATTACGAGATAGTATCTGGTGTGCGGCGTCGGGTCGATACGGAGTTGGAAGGCGGCCAGTGCACCAGCGCAGCCAAGTGGAGACCAACCTGACATCTGTGTCAAGGTCTAGCAGTTGCTTAAATCGCCACCCAATTAATTATATTTTGCATATAACAGCTTGAAAGTGTTCTTGCATATGCAACACACTCGCTTTTAAACGATGAACGTGATATCTTGAAGAGTTTGATAGCAGTCTTGGTTTGATCTTATTTTAATTGAAAAAAATAAAAAAATCTCAATATTAGTTACAAATTAATTTGTAACTCTTACACCGTATAATACATTCAGTTCGTCGTAACTCGTCCGCTACGAGCTACGACCGCTTTTCCAATAATCACCAATTGGACACATACGTACTTGTCTAGACTGCTTTTACATTAGCTAAATGACGTCTATTACGGCGAATATAGTCTCTTGAAATGAAACGGCATTTGTAAACAACGCCAGATGATGCTTATTCTTTTCTAAATATCTTTAAGTCTTTTCTAGTGTGGGACGATATAAATTTATTTCTAAGGATAGTAGGTTTTTGTTAGAAAAACATAAAAAATATAATTAGGTTTTTTCCTAAGTGTAATATAATACTTAAAAAAATTGTGAAAAAATATAATTTTTGATTCTTTTTAGACAATTCTGTCTATTTTTCAGTCTACGCGCCCCTTATAGCCAAAAATTATACATATTACAATTATACATAAACTTTGTCGATAGTTAAAACTTTTTGTGTGTTCTTGAACTAACTCTGTATTATAATAATCTTCTACCGTTAGTCAAAACAAAACGATTCGCTTTTTATCACTGAAATTCTAAAGTTACTCCCATAATACGAAATTCTTCATACATCGTCAATACATCATCATGTTTCTACAGCCATTTCCGTTGTCATTTCTATATAGCAGAAAGACAATAAAACTGATCATTATCTTTTTTATCCTATACCGCCAAGGGTAATTTGTAAAGGAAAAACATTTTTTTTTTGTTTTTCCAATTTTAGCGGAGGAGTTCAGTGCCTCAAAATGCAGATCCACCATAGCTTCACCTTGTTTTCCATCTGTCAAGATTATTTATGTCAAGATCGCGTGGAGGTACGAAGCTGAAATTAATAATAAATATTCAAACCTGTGGTCCCTTAAAGCACAGATAAAATTAAGTTCTAAGTTAAGTTGTAAAAACCTATAGTTTTATAGGTCTGGCCGAGCTGGAAGCTAGCCAGTACCAAACACTGAAACTATTATAACTTAAATTGAATTATTGCTTACGTACCTTACAAATGTGAATTAATTGAATTGCTAAATTAAAAAAAAAAATAGTACATTAATAAGTCATCTAATCGATATTGCAACTTAATAGGAGTATTAGGAGGTCTTGGCAAATAAGACTGACCCCGATGAATATTTATGGCAAGTGTCGAAGCCATCGATTACCATTAGCTGAGGTCTGAGCATCTGGCCTGGTCTGCAGCTTTGTTGTCGTAAAGACCGCTGATTGGTTAATTACTCTTGGAAAGTTTCTATACGCTTTAAGATTTTGCGATTATGTGGGTATAGGATTGAATAATTTGAATATTTCCTACGTTTAACCTACGTTTATGTGATTTAATATATGTACAATAGAATGTTAACATATTTGTGCTAATAATATAAAGTTAGACAATAGTTGGCAGTTGGCAGTCAATTGACTTAAATAAAGTTATTTTTAACTATATAAGTTATTTTTTCTTGAAAAAGGTATAATTAATGTCAAATCATTTCAAATGAAAAAGGGAAATCACGGCGTTGAGACTAGCCACCCATCAGAAAGTGGGGAACCGTGAGGTAGTGATGTTTTAACACTATTTTTCCTATATGCGGGATACAGCGTGAAGCTGAAAAAAGATCATTGCAATTTTTTCATGTTATTAGATTCCTTGGTACGTAATGTATAATGTTATTTTTGTTCGAAATTTACTTCTCGAGAACTCTTATATCCACAAAACAACATTAAACGATTCTGTAACATAAAATTATGTAAATTCCAACAGATTTAGTGACTAAAGTTTTATCATTTGTGGTCGTTTACGCAAATTCTACTTTAAATATAATCCCTTTTTTTAAGAAAGCGATTTTTGTAAATTGAGATCTGAGGGGAGAAAAACTTTGATAAGAGACGAGTGCGCTTCCGACGTCAGAAATAGAATTTTGTTTTGAAGTGGATGAAGTAAACAAATTTCAAAAAGTAATTTTTGATGTTTAATGGTCGCGGGACCGGGGACGGTGTTACGAGCGTCCGGTGAATTTATTCTGTATAATAAATAGCCTCAAGTATTAAAGAAAGAGTGTATTTTCTTTCGAAAGCGAAAAATTTTATTGTAGATAATTTGACTAAGAACCTACCGATTTAAAAAAAAAATATTCGCATATTGAGAAATTAACACACAATTTATTTCATATTTCAAGATATATATAATATATTTCCAAGATTTTCCAGAGTTTCCTAATTTATTTCCTTGTGTTTGATATTTAAGTAGATACATGTTTATCTTTGAAGAAATTTTCTTTCTTTTTTATGAACTAAGGATAACGCGGATGTCCCTCCTTCGTCTTCATCTTATTATAGTAAATACTTTTCGTAAAGAAAACTAAATAAATATGCAATGAATGGATATATATATTGTTATGGTCGATTGAACGCAACTATTTATATTTTTATAAATAGTAATAGCGATACTTGTTTTTATTTCCGTAGCGTTTGGTGTCCCGTTCTCTCGCTAACGCGCTAGTTATACAGCGTGAAGCTAAAAAAAAGATATTTGTATTATATATGAAATTTCATATTCAAACGTACATATAGTCACGTTTATTTATATACAAGTAATTTGTAAAGTGTAAAATACGTTCATATTGTATGTACAATCTCTACATATAAATATATTTATTTAAAAGTTATGCCATTTATTTCTGTCAAAGCAAAACCAGGCAATGCGGTTATTTGTTTAAACTGTCGACTGTCTCATAAACGGACTCCACTCAATAGCTCATAGACTGAGATCCCAGGGCCTCCAGAACTACGCCATTTTAGCAAAGCTGATTTTTTTAGGATTAATAGTTAAGACTATGCGTACTTACTAATTTGAAAGTCGAGAATTTTCAGAGGTAGTGCCAAATTAAGGTACACGCTCACTTACGTTAGAGTAGAAATGCTAGTATTTAAGAATAACATAAGAAATGAATATTTATAACTACCAGTCACTTTACGTGGGCCTTTACATATATTATTTACGGACTGTTTCAAGACCCCTTATAGGCATCCAGACCAATCAGATGACTCAATCATCCTCCCAGACAGAGATGTACTTTTATTGAGCGCTACCTCTGAAAGGACCCCATTTTCTATTTAGTGATAATCTTCAAAATTTCACCTTTGCTGAAATAACGTAGGCCTGGCAGCCCTGGGATTTTGGCTATTATATATAGAAAAGCTAAAACAAAATAAAATATAGCTATGCATTGAATATTTAAACTTTTTAAAAAATAGCCTTACCAATACCGAGATTATGCTGCTCTGGCCATTGCAACAAGTTATAGAGCTAATTTTTCATTTCTATTGAATTGCTGCATATCGCTTCTATATTCATAGCTTTGGTATATAAATATAATAAAATCAGTAGAAATATGTTATGTTATACGGTAGCGAAACATGGATATGTACTTTATCTTAAGATATTAGGAGCTTTAGGACGTTGATGAGTGACGAAAGAAAGGTAAAATAAATTTCAAAGCTAAATTTAATCAATCTAATGAGAGAGTGAAAAGGAGTCCAAATCAAATTCCTTCGACTGGCATCCGCTGCGATTGCCAACCTTTCACGAGCGTCCATCAAAGCTCGTACTTTTTCCTCAGGGACGAGCTACTCTCGCCCCTCCACGCCCGGTGACGCTGTCAAGACCAGTACAGGTCAACAGCAATATAGTCCATTCGAAAAAAAGTCAATCGGGGGCAGTTGCTTGTGGGCAATGGGCCTGATTGGAAGGGCCATATCAAACACACATAATGAACACGAAATGCCTCGAAACACAAGCGAGGTGTCTAACAAAATCTCGATAACCCAGTACCGACTCAAAACTAATTCCATATTCGTGCTCGCTAGAGGCTTCTAAGATTGTGCGATTTTAATAGATTTAAATATAATCTGAGGCTTGGAATTCTGAATAACGAAATCTCTTACATTTCGTGATGTTCTTGACAACATTTTCTAAGAGATTTTAAAGAATTTAGGCATATTAATGTTTCCATTTCTAAATATTATCGTACTGTATAATAAATTAACGGAAATGCGTTAATTATTGTATTATTCTCTCTGGCCCCTGTACCAGTCGTGGCGTAAGGGGCATGACACGTCTTCGCTCTGGTGTCGAGTGAAAGCGCGGCGTTGAGTTCCCTCTGAATAACTTACTACATGCGAGACAGACCGTCCCAAGAAATAATCCTAATTTTGTTAATAAATTATTATCGATATATTAATGAATTGCTTTTATTCTAGATGTTTGATGTGTTCGCATAAACTTAGCTCGAGTATATTGGGGGCTATAAATTGAATGGCGTCGAAGATCGTAAACACTGCCAAATTGCTGTAGAGGCCCGAGCTGTTGCGTTGAACTGAAGAAATATTGATAATAAACCAAAAATATACAAGTGTTACGTTTATGAGGCCATCGTGGCCCAGGGGTACTAGGGTGTAGCTGTAACTCGACGGCTGTGGGTTCCATACCCACTCGAGGAAATGAAATATTTATCTAAAATTGTATTTCCATTTCATCACTTTGGTTTCGAGGCAAAGCGTGGCGTTGATTTTCGTCACTTAATATATAATGACTCCAAATCAAAGCACTATTACTAAACAAAGCACAAAAAGCTATTTCTTGAATGCCTCACATTCAAACGTACTTCCTAGTATGTACTGCGTGATTCCCTTGTAACATACGTTAAGCGGCTTATGGTAAAAGATTTCGTTTATTTCCACCTTTTGTGCACACAGTCCTCTATGCGAATTTCTACACTTCACCTCAGACTCAGTGTTCTTCTTTAAAACATAATATATTAAGTAAAACGAATTTTCGCTTCATTTAATATTTAATAGATATTTTTTTAGCTTCACGCTGTATCCCGCATGAAGCGTGGTAGGCAGTGGGAGGTGCCTAAGGTTTTTACATTCCGTTCTCCACTTTGCTCAGAATTCTTGAAGCATTGCGTGTTGAACGGCTGAACGTTTTACCTCGACCCCACAGCGAAGAAATGAAAATATTAACCATTTGATTTCTTCGAGCGGGAATCGAACCCACAAAAAGTCGCGCTAAAGTCACTCACTTGCACCTGTGCCGCGACTTGCATTAAGATAATATGCAGTCAAAACTAACATTCACCCAACTCTCGCTCATTAGATTTCATGTGAAATAGCATTTATAATGCAAATCTAACGTCTGTACACGATAGTATTTCATCGGTAATTACTTATTCCATTAAAGTCTCGGGGTTTATTACGCAAAGTTTACTCTAACTGAAACTGAAATTTCCCTCATCACACAGAGCTTAAATTCCCCATCAGGGATGCGTTAAAAATTCTATTAAGTCGCTACTTGACACATACATATTTTCATTTACCTTATACAAAGTCACTTACGTTGCAAAGATGCCATCAGAATTACAATTTCTCCGTAAAGTCGAGATTGCAGATTAGAATTCCAGTGTTAGCTTTGCAGCCGTATGTATAACTCAACTTTAATTTGTTGTTTCAGAGTATTGAATTTGTTCGCGAACCTAAATGAAAGCTTTTCAAAATATCCTAATATATTTGATGCTTCACTACGATACTTATGAAAGAGCATTATTACATTCGTCATATGCGATTTATCGCCTTTTATTTTTAAAATTCAATGAATTTAAATATCAATAAATTATACTATGTCATGGTTCCTTCTAACTAGATATGTATGAATCATTTATATATATATTAAAAAGAGATAAGGACCAGGAACAGATCCTTGTGAGACCCCAATGCTGATAAATCACCCACGAGATTTCTTGAAATTCACATCAACCCTCATAACCCTGTTGGCTTAATAAGAAGTAAGAAGATTGAGTGCACGTGTTTTATGCAGTACAAACAAAGATATGTTAACACGATTACAGGATAAGGTATTACTGTAAGTAGGTATGTCATTGTTTTTGTACAAAATTCAATAAAAATATATATATAGTCTCTTTCGCAACCGTATTTTGTATTTATAACTTACTTTACGACAATTTACTTTTTAAATAGGCAAACGTCTGAAATATTACCGTAAAAAATACTATGAAACATTTAATTTTTCGCTTTATCGTCAGCGATATTTTTGTTGTTCATGCTTTATTGCGACGTACCGTTTTGGAGGACACTTCAGTAATTTCAATTTCATATAGTTTTAACGGGGCTGTGTAGAAAAATAAACTAAATTCTCTTTTTGCTTCGTCTGATTTAACTACGGCAACAAAAAACAGTACAAACTGATGAATTGATAGATTTTTTAAAATTATTTTGTTACATTACCTATTTAAAATTAGGCTGACTCAACTTTCTTTATAACATATAATTTTTATTTCAAATATTTTTTTCCTTTCATGCAGTATCCTGCTATCCTGTAACTTAGCACCGCGCTCTGACATCTTACCACAGCGTGGAAAAGAAAGTATATAAGAATATTTCATTCCTGCAAATGGGAATAACTTGTGCCCCTACACCACGACGCGGAGGCATCGCGATATTTGAAATTTTGGCATAGAATTTTCATTTAAATAGAAAATTAAAACATTAAATTATTATTTGAATTGCTAATATGTAAGTATTCGAAATTATTATGTAATTTAATTTATTGAAATAGATAATTCGACAAGGTGAAAACTTTTAACTATAGTAATATATAAATATAAAACATAAATAGATTATTTTACCTTCTGTAACCAAAATATTTATTATTAGAATAATTATTAGAATTTCACGCTTAAACTCTCGTTTCGCGATATATTCTTAAAATTACATATTTTGCACATTTGAATATTTAATTTGGATAAAATATTTACAGTTACTTCTTCACATACCAATCTGAGATATCGGGAAAATAATATCACCACGTTACTGCTTGACTTTTAAGACTAACTTCTGGAAATTTAACTGCCGCTCTCAGCGTCGTTTTCCAAGTATTCTTAAAGAAAGTCATAAAACGGCTATCACTTTTTACATCAGGCGATTTCTTTTCGTAATATACCTTTGTAAGTCGCATCAGCCCAAATGCGCTGTTACATTTTTTGTTAGAACTTATTAGTTAGAACGTAATGGCTCATATTTCATTATTTTGTTTATTATTTTTCATTTGGGGTATGTTTTATGTAGCCTTTCTGTCACGGAGTGGAATGAATTTACAATGTTTTCTACTTGCTCGTAAAAAGCTCCATGTATGTGGCTGTTTAAAAAGAAATATAAGCTTTTCATTATATTATTCACTAACGCAATGAAGTTGAATACTCCGCTCAATCTGTCATACGTCACTGGGCTGACCAGCGGAAAGCAGCAAATGATAAGGAAATGTAAAAAATAAAATAAAATACAACTGCCACAGTGGCCCAACGCTTTACAGCCTACGCAAATTACAATGTACAGACCGTTTTGTCGACCAGAAGTATACTTGTACCTTTGTGAAAAGCCAGGCAATTGCAGGCTTTCTGCCGTCTGGTCCCTTTGCCTCTTTCATACGTTCCTGCGTTCAACGAGGTACTTTATGCGTTTTCTATGCGCGTACCGAAGGAAAGACTACACAACAACACAAATAAGAATCTTTTACTAGCTTTATGCGTTAATGGTCATAGTGTATTTAAAGAAATATCAAGCTATTTTTTTGTGACTATATTCATTAAATAACACTTCCGATTTTCAAAATTTAACCGGAAATGAATGAATGACATTTTTTTTCATAAGAATCTTGCGTTTTTTTATACTGTTGGTATTTTTTGTTGTAATACTTAACATAATTTTATAATAGCAGTCAATTTAGTATATTATATAATAAAAAAAAATATTTATTAACTTCTTACGAAATATCCCTTTTTCAATTTCTAATTAAAAGATAATCGTTGTTTCTCTCATTCATTTAACATAGTTTCGTAAAAGATAAATTTTCATCTTAGCTTAAGGTATTAAAAGAATATTTTTTTATTACCCAGCCAACACCCCTAATTTACAACTTTATATTTTCACACTTAAAGTGGATCCGTTCTTTCCGAACTTTCAACATTCATCTACACATTAATCTAGTTATTTCAGTATTAAAAAAGTTATTTTATGGAGTAGTTGTTTTCTTGTCGAAGCAATTATATGTTCTAATATAAAAGTTTGATTAAATATGTATTAAGAAAGAAATTGAGAGGCCTTCAAAATATATTTGTGGTGATAATAGCACAGGAGTTGTGATTGTACAATATGGTAATACAAAATGACTAGAATGAGGGTAGCAAGCAAAGAATGGAGTGTCTCGCTTGTATGTGCGTGAGGCTGTGTTTTGAGGCTGGTCGTGGCGCAGTGGTACAAATTGTGCTGCACAATCGACTGGTTGCGGGTTCGATTCCCACTCGAGGAAAGAAAATATTTATTTATGTTTTCATTTCTTCGCTCTGGTGAAGTCAGCCGTGTGGTCCCGGCTTAGAATAGGATCACCCTGGTACTGTCGGTGTCGTAAGAGGCGACTAAAGTACGTGTGGAAGAGTCACGTCGCCAGTAATGGCAACACGCATGGGCAGACTCGACCGGATTTAATACCACCCCCGGCATCTTAAACCGGCGTGAAGTAGTGGCCCTTGCCACTGCGTTTCGCATTAGGTAATGCCGGGCCCCGGTGCCCTTCATCCTCCACCTTAAAGGCTGGCAACGCACCTGTGGCTCCTCTGGTGTTGCATGGGGTCGTGGGCGGCGGTGATCACTTACCATCAGGTGACCCGACCGCTCGTTTGCCTTGTCCTCTCCCATAAAAACAAAAAAAAAATTTAAAAGTAGTTTTCGTTATTTCCTTGCTTATTGAGTCAACTGAAACGACGCATATCTAATTTCTTAAGCGAATTTAATTTTCTTCGCGATTAATATTTTTTTTTAGAGATTGTACATTATATAATATATGAAATATAATTTATATTTATAAGATATTCAACGGTGCATTTAGATTGCACAGTGTACAGAGTAAAGGAAAAGGATTTTTAATTATTCACTACCCCAATTAGGAATCGAACCTATTCCAGTCGCAGAATTGTGCCCCTGCATCAGGAAGGCTTCTAAAAATATTTCTTTAATATGTGATGAAGAATAATTTAGTGTAAGAGGAAAATAATTAACGAAGGAACATAAAATACGTACAAGCGCCACTCCTTAATGTTAAGCTAAAACGGTTTATTTTAATTTATGCGACCCTTTATTTATCCTCTCAGTCCCTTAAAGTATCTCGCGTCATGTTCATTTTGAAGTAACATAGTTTCAACCGTATTTCAAAAAGCTTCTAAAGATTTGCAGTATATTATGTTTAATAAAATCAAATGATGTAGCAAGCAACAATGATGATCGGATGTAGCAATGTGCGGGATACAGCGTGAAACTGAAAAAAAAAACAATATTTAGCGTGCTATTCTTTAATTAAACGTACTAATATAATGACTAAATATCATACCATTTTTACAACAGATAAAGTAAACGATCGCAATAATATTTATTAGTCATAAATTAAGGTTGAATAGTAACTTGGCTCTTTTTATAAAACACAGACTGGGGTCGGAATGATTCTGCCTAATCTAATGGACTAATAAATAACGATCTATTTTGCCGTAAAAAAGATGGGCATACCTATATAAAAAAAAAAGGAAAAGATAAGAATAAAATTATATAATATAATACTTTAAAAATTTACATACGTAACGTATGTTATATCTAATCAAATACGTGGTTCCAGCTTACATGATACTAGACTTGTCCTAGGAATTTGTGTTTATCTTACAAGGACGTCGGCTCCTGTGGAGTGAAATCTTTATGGAAATAAATGTTATACCTAGTCAACCTATATGTGGCGCATATTTACATATGGAAATAATAGATGTACATAAATTATACTACTACTTCTTTTTTTCATAAAAAAAAATATTTTATAAAAAGGGTAAATAGGGATTATAAAGCATGTTCAAGGTTTTATTAATTACGAAAGGCCTGTGGGAATGTTTAAGGCTGCAATTTTATATTTTATTTTTAAGTTGCACGCTTTATTCCACATGTAGCAGGCTAAGCAAAAGTAAGCTTAATGATAAAATATTCTGCTCTTCACTTTAGAGGCAATAAGTGTTGATTGGCGGAACCCAAAGCCGAGCTTTGCCTCGACACTAGAGGGAAAATATTTAAATATTAAATATTTCTTTCCTCAAATGGCAATCGAACCCACAATCTCTCGCGATTTAAATTAAACGCTTGTGCCTCTGCGCCACGCTGGCCTCATTATTTTATGATCCAATACAAAATACCTATATGAATATATCACGTTTTAATATAACAGAAAGATGTGCATTTCGATACAACATTTAAAAGCACAAACTAAAATTCAAACGATAAACAACCGAGAAGCCACATTATATCATTCACTCTCGTGTTTTGTAGGGAGGTTTGGTAAAACTAAATTTACTGTTTGACGCTTTAAATCTACCTTTCTAGAAAACTTTAGTAATTAACGGCGTCCAACGGAATATTTCCAGCTTTGTGTTCCAGCCAGTCTTTCTATGTAAACTATTTGAAAATAATTATACACAAAACAGGTATAGTGTAACTATTCAGTCTTGTTTGGAATGCTAAATATATTTTAAAAGCAAATTTTTAACTAAGTTAATAATTTCTATCACTTTTGATGTAAATTAAATATTTATACAGTTTAATTATATGAATGAATAGACAGAGCTTATTTACTGTATGCAAATATTTCAATCTAAAGTTGTAAGCTGGCCAGGAAGCTGTAAGGTCCTACGTGTCGTTTAATTTAAATTTTAAATTCAGTGGGAATAAATTCTAAAACTGAGATAAATTTCATGGGTGCACCATACATTTATCTCAAATGCGAGTTGAAAGCCTACATTAGCATATGCTAACATACATTCGCGTTGCTCTAATGCCTCGACTGTGCCATCTTCCCGCTATAACTGATTTCGTAAAGCTCTTTGTATAATTATGTATTAAATTTCGACTAATATATTAATTAAGTAAATATTCGCGCGGCGTTGACATCTGCCACTGAACACGTAGTGCCTTTTGAATTAGCCGAAAAATGGAGACCAGAATATCTTAACACTAGTTTCTTTCTGTCTACACTTCTATATGCGGGATACAGCGTGAAGCTGAAAAAAAAAATTATTTTTGAAAATATATATATATTTTTTTTTTGAAAATCATGAAACATGTCACCAACCTGAACCAATCAACTAGAGCACTACATGTCATTTCCAGTTAACGTTTCTATATTTAGCACTTAAACTAGACGTGTATGGAGAATTAGACTCAATTCACACTAATTTATGTTGTTTGAACACTCTTCATAATTAGAGTGTTTCTACGTACGCGTGATGACTATATTACTTCGTAGGTCTTCACCTAACTAGATACAGGAGAGGCCGTGGGTTCGATTCCCAGATGTGTGATTTATTACAATTAAATTGTTTTCATTTCTCAGCTCTTGTGCACTCTACCCACAATTTCACAATTCAAATAAAATAATATAGGAATTGGGTTACTATTTTAAAAAAAAGTACAAACTAAGAAAAATATAAAAAAAAAAAAGTTTTAAAATATCATACAGATAACTGTTTTCAAATGATATTGTAGTATGAACGTGAAAATCAGGCTGTATGTGTGTAGACCGTTACGTACTAACTCTGTTATCGCGTCACCAGCTAATTTAAACAGCACTGTCGACGGTTCACTGATCTTTGCATAGCCTCGAATTCATCTTTAGTATATCGTTGAACTTAGTGTTGTTATTTTTTAACCAATATATACTGTCAGAACAAACTTTATGATGCGCATAGTTTATAGAATTTTTTTTTCTTAAGTAGTAAAATTAAAAAAAAATGTCTATATATAAGAATAATTTAACAAATTAAATATAAGCTAACAAAAGTATCGGATAAGTACGAGTATATGTGGATGCTAGCTTACTTATAGTTTAAATTTTTTTACATAGCAGGGTAAGAAGAGGGAACTTGGGAACCTAATGTCCCATTAGGGCCCTTGCGTTCCCCACTATCTTGCCAAGTTCTGGAGGCATTACGTGTTGAATGGTGGCACTCAACGCCTATATTAAACAACTCATTTCAAATAAATATTGTTAACAACAATAATTAAGCATGTAGTACACCAGAAGCAAAGCCTTCATTTTATATCTTTTAAGTCTCAGAAGCCAGTGTCATTAAGTCGGATTACGGACCAGCAGCCATCTGCACTCATCTTACGTCAAGAGTAAATATCCCAAGTGCAAACAACGTGTATGCTGCTTTACGCGTCACCATTTCATATTATATCAATAAAATGTAATGTATATATTTATAGGTTATCTTTAAAGCCTATAAGAATTTAGTTTATATTTCAATATATTTGTGACTTAACTTACATATTAAAAAAATTAACTGTAAAATAAATATTTTTGAAAGTTTTATTTAAAAATATATATTAAGAACTTGTACTTTGCTCAGTACGCAATGCCTCCAGAATTTATAATATCTTAGAATTCATGAAGCATAGTTACAAATTTATTTAAGATAACGATTGAACTGTCAGCAGCGCATCGTGTCAGAATGACCGTCTCTGAGGCGGTGGAGCAAGTATTTGAACTAACACGTGTACACTCTGCAGTGGCCGATCGATATAGATTGCAATCACGGGTCGTACTCAGCAGATTTGCTTCTACCAATTATTAATAACTAATTCTACCAAAAACTAATACCAATGTGCCACCGGAGCGAGGAAATGAAAATATTGAAGCATTTATTCCCTCGAGTGAGAATCGAACCTACAACTGTCGTATTGCGTCATGACGACATCTAGAAGCAAAATATATTGGGTTTATTAATGTGCTAAAGTATTGAAAATTTTTGATCGATGTTCTCCATGAAAATCCAAATAGAGTCGGCTCCATAGGCCAGTCTTGATTGAAACGTCCGAATATGTTAACTAACAGACCGCGACCAGGTCAGTCAAATATTGGCGTATACGATAAACCAGTGTTTGTATCATCATCTAGTTCATAAGGGACGCTATATATACATACCTAGGTGTACTCGTATATATGTACGTGTATATATATACGTGGATATATATGTAGAGGAGTTGGTAGAATATGATTAATGTTACAATATTCATGGAACTATTTAAGATACAGATTGCAGATTGGTATGTTGATGAATTGCAATTTGTCATAATTTAGGTTCAACTCTAATTAGGTAAATATGCTAAAAAAACTAAGTAAATATACTAAATAGTAAAATAAACTAATTTAGTTTCATACTTATACTATAATATGCTATAAATATAAAAAAAATAATTTTACATAGTACCTGTTTATTAGTTTTGAGCACAAAAAAAAAACTATCCATCTATATAATAGATCAGTTCTGCCACTAAACCCGCAATTTTCCGATAAATTAACAGGAAATGTGAAAAGGAGCGTCTTGTCCCTGGGTTCCCCCTTCCTCTGCCTATCCTTCTACATGCACAATGGGTACAAAGAGTAAAGAGAAGCTATAAAAAGTAAATTATTAATAATTGACCAATATTTTTTGTTCCCAACAGTTTTGCAATAAACTTTTGCAATAAAACTGGGTTATTATTAAAACAGTTTTTAAAGTACATCGAAACGGGGACATTAGCGTGATGGGGAGGGAGCGTTTCTCTTATTTTTAGAAAACATTTTTAGCTTCATAATATAAAAATGATCACTTTTCTCTTAATGGATACTAGTTGCTGCTACTATTACAGTCACAATATGATGAGTTTATTTGTCGTATCTTGTAATAACATAATTAATATTAATATACTCAACACGCAATGTCTCCAGAATTAGGCAGAAAGTGGGGAAGCGGAGTGTCTTACACCGAGGTTCCCTTTGCCTATCC
Source organism: Heliconius aoede (assembly GCA_037355905.1). Classification (NCBI taxonomy): domain Eukaryota; kingdom Metazoa; phylum Arthropoda; class Insecta; order Lepidoptera; family Nymphalidae; genus Heliconius; species Heliconius aoede. Next base: position 327,528 of record JBAIZZ010000050.1, read on the forward strand.
TGCTGTGTGCGGGATATAGAGTGAAGCTGATATTAACATTGCTGATGTATATTATGTTCAAGGGTTGGTTGGTTGTTGGTTCGATTTCCTCTCGGTGAAATGAAATATTTATTATTTAAAGCAAAGTGCAACGTTTAGTTCCGCCCTTCTATACGCTATGCCTGCACTTTATTCACGTTTTTGGGGAAAAGTGGAGAATGTGAGCAGAGTGGCTATACACTAGTTTCTTATATTCTTACTGCAACCCCATTTTTTTATATTTTTCTAAACTACCCAATAATTATATGCCATATTACTATTCAAAAAGTAATGACACAATTATTATGGCATATTACTATTAAAATGGTTAAATAAAAACTTCAAAATAAACTTAACACACTATATCGTACAAGAATTAGCAAGATAATGGTACATGTTATTAATACGAGAAAGCGGTATTGAATATTAAAAATACATTATCGTTACAATACACTGAAAAATGAAGGCCGGAGGTTAATTAAAACTGTAGGACACTCAATCGAGAAGTACAATAAAGCTAAAACTCACTGCGCGCTATAGCTGAGCTATTGTATTTTGTTATTATTGTCTATTCACTTTTGCTCTTCGCATTGGCATCGAGAAGATCGTGACCTACTGCGTCTGCCTTATCGATTATTTTTATTTATTTGTTGGTGTTTAATCATACAGATATTTGATAGCGTTTTGTCTAATAAGAAAGACTTCAATTGTTCTTATACTATTCATAATTATACACTAGTGTCCCAAACTCGGCTTCGCCCGCTTAAATATTTTTTTATATTATAGTAAAATTCGCATATTAATTATTCTGATGTATAGCTATAATATTGTAAAGTTTAATCTAAATCAATAGTAGTTTTTGCATGAAAGTGCTGCAAACATACATCCTTATAAACTTTCATATTTATCATGTATAATTGGGTCAATTATCGTAATCGTAAAATTTAAGTAAGTCACAAGCAACAACTCGGCATAAAGTGGAGAACGGAAGTATCTTAACGGGAACCAAGTGTCTTAACACCAGGTTCCAGGTTCCCTCTGCCCACCTTGTTATGTGCTTGATCGTGAAAATAAACTACACATTTACACAATTTAATTATGCCTTCATACCATATGAGTAGGCGTTGTATACATTGGGAATGAAAGATGCCGGCCAAATTATATGTACCAGGACGGCGGTGGCGGCACGCTGTCTGCCGCTAGGAGCTAGGGGGGCTGAAGTAGGGGGAGTTGGGACGCGCTCCAGAAGTAGCATTGCCGTAAAAGCCTCGCCTTTTACAATAGCTCACGTTTCCACTACATTGCGTTCGCTCGGATATTATTTCCAATGAATTTTAGTTACCGTAGAAATCATTTCAACACCGCTCCGAAGTCTATTGCGATAAGATATCAGTTTGTGAACGTCGGTGGAGAGGAACGTTTTGCACCTTCCATTTAAATTCTTTAGGATTTTTTTTTTTCATTTTCTTCGTTCTGGTGTTGAGGCAAAGCGGGGCCTTGCGTTTCGCATTCAAAGATGCATTGAAAATGGAGAACGGAGTATCTTAACACTAGGTTCCCTCTACCTACACTGCTGTGTGCGGGATACAGCGTGATGCTAGAATCGTATCGAGAGTCGCAATTGCATATTGTTGTTTAAAGAAGTGATATCACGAATCAATGCTGCCTTCACAAAGTTCTTTTGTATTGAAACTGTGATTATTTTTTGTATTGTTACAATGATTCTTTATATTATATCTGTCGAATCTAGTATTGGATATTTTTTTTGTTTTATTTGGAATATTTTTCTTTAAATGTATATATATTTTTAAAGTTTTCGCATTCTTCCATCCATATAACAGGGTAGGTAAGGGGAAACTAGTGTTACGACACTTCCTTCCTCACTTTTTATCTGATTGAAAAAAATCTAGACATTACGTGTTAAGTGAAACTCAACACTGCGCTTATTCTTGTTACAAAAACAATTAAAGTAACACATTTTATAGACAGCAAAACGAACTCAGGACCGTCATGTTTAAAATCAGATACTGGATTGCTGCGTCACGACGAGTCTTCTTTATTGAGATAATACTACATTATAAAGTTCATAATATTGTATAATAAGAATATGAGTTGTTATTATTTTTTATTTTTCCATACTTTTTTTTGTGGTCGGCACCTCATTCTTCCTGTAGTCAAAACAAAAGGTCTATATAAAGAAACCGGACGTGCGCAAGTCGGGTTCGCCCACCGAGGGTTCCGTAAAAATTGTAAGTTTTGAGCTTTTTCTGAAATTCAAGCTTAGCTTGACCAGCAACCCCCTGAACGAGCGGCTTTAATACCGAATTGCTATATTTTTCTTAAGTAAATGTAGAAATATTTTTTATCACAAAATCATGGGGGCGTAGATATTGGGGGTTTGAATTTCAACTCGATATCTCCAAGCGTTCCTGTGATAAAGCTTCTTGACAGACAGACGGAAAACAAAGTGACCTTATAATGGTTACACTCCTTAAAAGGTACGGAACTCTAAAAAGACGTTTATACATAAAGAACAAAGTGTCCTAAATTTCTGGGGGTCACAGTCTGTGGAATACATATTTCAGGACGGCATTGTTTACAGAACCCGCTTAGTCTACGGACCGTTTTCACTTCTTGTGCCTCTAGCTTACCTAATTTAGATTTTCCATATTTTGGTTTTACATAGTATTAGGCAGATTAAATTTAACGTTTTATATACAAAATTCTACTCAAAAGTAATTATTCTAAATTAATTCAATCCATTGAATTAAAAGTAGAGCATAGCGTCACGCTATGTACCCAACACATCTTGGTAAGTAGAAGGAACCTACGTTGCCCAATTTCCGCCGTTGTCTGAAGACATTGCATGTTGAATGGCGGTATTCAGTGCTGCATTTTGCCTCGACATAACAGCGAATAAATCGAAATATTAAATATTTCTTCAAGTGAGAATCGAATCCACAACCTGTCGTGTTTACAGTCACACGCTTTTTCTCCTGTGACACGAAATTTTATCGGTTCATTATAATATAAAAAGATTATTATAATTCCAAATATTTAACGATTTTTATTTTATAATATTACGCATATAATCATATATACGGATACGATTATATTATATTATCATTTTATGGACAGACGTCCGTCAGAAATTAACTTAACATTTAAATACACTTTACATAAAATTTCAACTAAAAAAACAAATATATTTCAGTATTTTTCCCTTCGAAAACGGAACAAACCATTACAGGCGGAGGTCACTTCCCCGTTGCCATGGTAACGCTCCGCGTCCCCCCGCACTGTGTGGCGTGAAATGTAGAGATATTGTACTTTTCGTGCAACTGGGACCCTTATTATTATTAAGATTTATAGGTATGGGTTTACAGAGGCTGAGGTAGAAATGGATTTGTAGATTGCTTTGGTATTAAATATTTGTATGGTGGATAGGTATATTTTTATTTTGAAGGATTTGCTTTATTTTCGTAGAGAATACCCTGTATCGTTGCCACCTTAGTAAGCTTCATATGTATAATGTTAAATACAATTTCAAAATAAAATTTTATTAACTGAACAAACTAGTGTAGTGGTCGTAGAGGCGTAAAGGGCACAAGCGTGTGATTGTAACGCGACAGTTGTGGATTCGACTCCTACCAGGTGGTTTTAATCATTTATTATCATTTCCTCGCTTTGTTACCGAGGTAAAAAAAGAATGAAAAGTTGAAGACCGCCACACAACCACAATGAAACCTAGAAAATCTTAACACTACGCTACTTCTGCCTACCCCGCAATGTGTGCGGGATAGAGCGTGAAGCTGACAACTAGTATAGTATTCGTTAAGCGGGTAACTAGATACAATTGGAATCATAATTGAATCATCATTTGTTTAAATATACTGCAGAAATTTTAATCATTTTTAATATACAATTTATTAAATACTTAGTAAACACAATTAATATATTACATATTTCGAAGAAGCAATATTTGTACGTACAGTTTGTACTTGTAATATTAATGTACAAGAGATAAGACGTTAACGTATGTTTGTATGTAAATAGATAAAGATTTCATCAACAGAAATTAACGTTCATATAACGGCATTCTCTGTGTTAAATGGTCGCTAAGGAAAATATTCCAAAATTTTTTTAAAATAAATTTTCTTTGTTTACATTTTCTCATTTTTATATTAAAATATATTAAAATAAAGTAAGAAATTATTAATTAAGAAATAAATTAGAAATTGCTTTCTCTACAATATTTAAATATAGTTATATACTAGTAAATATATTACGCAATGCGTTGGTTGAAAAATAGCATTTTGGGTGTGTAATTTCCGAATCTAATTAGATATAGTTGAAGTTAGGTTCCGTAACTTTGTACGCTTTTGGAAGAACGAAAGAGGTAAAACTGAGTGATTTTTCACAAGATCTTCTATGTCGTTCACGAAGCACAAGAGATGAGTAGATTTGAAGAAAGTATATTAAAAACATGTTTAAAATTATAATAAGTGAATTTATATATAATACTTAGTGCATTCAATTCACTTCAAAAACGTAAATCCTATAAGAGATTTAATAGACGACATTGAGATAATCCTGAAAGCAGAGCTCAGTACATTTCAGAGATACATCTTTTATTCTATCGCATTACTCTCAACCTTTTAGAGCGAAGACCTTTCAATCTTCTGTACTTAATGTTTATACTAAAATAAAACAACACTACTCAATAAAATTAATAATTTTAAAGTTTGATCTGGATTTTTTTAATGTTTAAATAGCATCTTCATGTGTTTTCCCGTTTAAAAGTTTAAAAGGTAGAAAAAGCTAGTGTTCAGAAAATCCGTTTACCGTTTCCTATTTTCCGCCAAACTTTCGAGATATTGCATGTGGAGTGGCAGAGATAGATACGGTATAATAAGTATACTCAATCCATTTCTATTGGTATAGCGAATGAAAAGATCAAATTTCAATGGCTGCTGCTTTCGTTCATTTATGTTAAGTGCACTTTAAGAAAATTTGAATGATTTGAATTTTCCTAGATTTGAAACCTATTTGAGTTGAATTCCTTTCGTCCATTTTTAAAGAATAATTGTCAATATGTAATTGAAGAAATTATTTAACTGATTGTAAAATAAAGTAATATTCAAAATATCTAAACAGCTGAGACGCGAGCGCAATGTCTAATATAAGTAGAGCGATTACGGTCAGGCCGCGCCTCGCCCGGCGGCGCCGCGGTGCGAACACACTTAACATCTTTTCAAGCTTTTCAGTAAACGTTACGCCTCTAATGGCCAACTTTACCTGTCTCCTGGATACGTGTTTTACAAATATTTTTGTGAATTTTAACTGAAAATTCTAGAAAAATACTACTTGTTTTCGAATTTATCACACTCCATCATCTTTGTTTTGTAACAGTTGCTTTCAAAAGACTTTTATAATTACTTTATACATCCGGTGACATAAAAGTTTGTACTAAACTTGCTAAGTTAAAGTAATAAAAATATGAAAAGCTATAAAGCAAAAATTTTCTATTGATTCTGGTCACAGGAGCGACGTCGAGCGAGTAAACGGGTCACGGAAGCGGTCGCCCGTAGGCGATAAATGACTGTGGGTACTTCATTCTTAATACAATACGTTGAAAGTTTTTGTTTTAAAATGTACTTTGAAAATGGTAAATTTTATTTTTATAATATTGAGGAATAAATATTTTAAAGGTAAGTATTTAAATATAGCTTTTTTTTATTTATTTTAATTAGTGTATGACTAGGGTTTGACCGTAACGCGACGGTTGTGGGTTCGATCCCCATTCGAGGAAGTGAAATATTTATTTACGGTTATATTTCCATTTCTTTGCTCTGATGTCGAGGCAAAGCGCGGCGTTGAGTTCTGCCACTCAACATGCAGTGTCTCCAGAATTTGGATTCGAATCATATAACGTATTTATGATATAAGGAAAAGATAAAAAAGAAGAAGAGATAAATCTATTAATTTGTCGATGCATCTCACGCTAATTTACTGATTAAAATTACATTAATTTCAAAAGAAAACAAAACAGTATGAATAACGTTACCTTATTTTATGTGAGACATAAGTAGATCAAAGGAAATTAATAACAAAAGCTTGCAGGCACTTTCTTTGATCTTACTTAATCTAAACACACAAGTCGTATGGCCGAGTGACTTACTAAGAGATTTATTGATGTGGCAACTATAGAGTACTACGTAATATACTTCCTATAATGTCTGGATTTTGGGTCGTTTACTTAGAATATTACATGTTTACCTTAGTTTACCATTATCTTATTCTCTAACTTAATTTTGTTTTTTTTTTTCTTAACATTTTTTAAAGGCATTATTATAACTCGATTATTTTGTGTTTAAATAATAATAATACAACGGTAAGTTCAAAGCGGGTAAAAGTGGACAGACGATTCATACATTAAAAGACTTTCTCAAACTATTAATATTCGACGCTATGTAGAGTAGGCTTCACTTGTGAACGTTTTTAATGTACATGGTATTGTAAAGAAATTTCGTTATGCTCATAATTAAACCGTAGCAAATCGATATTCTTAACTGTGTATGGTTGAACTTACTAAGCTATTATTTTGAGTAACTACGGTTTTTTGAAACACATTGATAATTAGTGAAACGTCAGTAAAATTCTCTATTTTCCTAAATATTGTGGTTAAAAGTAAATCACACATATAATTCACGTAGGCAATAATTCGTTATACTTGAATATTTATATCAAGACATTCAAGATTTAGTACTAAAGTTATAAAAAAACACCACCCCGGGAACCACTAAAATATTCTGCGCTCATGTGCTTTTACTTTTTATAGAATTCAAAAAGGTAAAAACAGCGTAAGATAGCTAAAAATATCTCCAAGGGTCTGTGTTTTCTTTGAATGTATGTACCTCAAGAGATGAGGGGGACCGAAAGCCACTCGCTCGCTACGAGGGCATGCAGTTGGGGCACTTGTTAAATAATTAAACAAGGGGCTAGTACCCAACGTATTACAGAATTTGATTTGATTATAAACTGTGAAAATAACTTTTTTTGTAGCTTCACGCTGTATCTCACAATGTATCTAGTCAAAGTAGACCGAGAAACGTGTGAACTTAGTGTTAGCTAAATATATTTTCTTCAACTAAATTTTTCGTTTTAAATAAACATTGCTTATGTATTATCGCTATTTGATTTATCTCTATTTGAGGCCAGTTGTGGTGTAGGGACACAAAGTCTGACTGTAAACGCGACTGATTGTGGGTTCGATCCGCACTCGAGGAATTATTAAATTCATATGTTCATTTCTTTGCTTTGGTGTCGAGGCAAAACGCGGCGTTAAGTGCCGCTACTCAACATGCAGTTAGTTTCTATGAAGCATTTATATGTATATGGATCACAGTTAAGTAGAATTCTTGTTAGTATATTTAAATATAATTCATATACACTGTATGTTTGGTATTTATATAGCATATAATAAAATATAATTGGGGCAAATAATGGCGCAGGGGCACAAGCGACCGTTAACGCGACAGGTAGTGTGGAATATAGCAGGGTATGTAGAGAGAAGTAGGTGTCAAGACCCAAAATCAAGAAATAAAAATACAATTCATTATTCTTAGTCAATTTTTTTTCAGTCATTTTAAAAACATTTTTATTAAAAGATATCTTTTTAAATACGAAAAGATGTAAGAAGACGTACACGAAGTGTAATATATATTTCTGCTTCATGTGCTTCAAAATTTATTGGCTGACTTGCTGGCTTCATCGTGATATATTCATTTCTAGACCCATATTTTGCAACGTTGAGTAATGTAAAGTTTAAAAATTATTTGAGCCCAGTTGCGAACTGTAAGCGTGACAGTAAGCATGTGGGTTCGATTCTCACTCGGGAAAATAAAATATTTAATGTTTTAATTTAATTTTTTTTTAGTTTACACGGGATCGTGGGCGGCGGTGATTCGCTACTTTTTTCCTCTTATCACTAGAGAGGTATTTTTAGTTGGCTTTGACGTTAATTTAAATTAATAATATACTAGATTAATAGTAAACTAGTTATAAATACCGTTACTTTACTTGTACCAAACTTACATAATTTCGACTAAATATAATCGTATTACGTTTAAACACAAATAAAAAAAAAGCTGTAAAAAGAATTAGTAAACCATTGTTACCTTCCAGTGCACAGAAACGTAAAATCATTTGTTTCGTAAAAGGATAACCACATTTAAATTAAGCGGTCGGAACGCGGTAGTTTCGGCGACGGCGGTGGCGACCGGCGGACTTTAGTATGGTAGATTTAAAAATCCCACTATATTAACTTAATTAACACCAGTCACTCTCTCTCCACGACTAAATACTAAGTGTTTAATAATGTAAATAGGTTCACGTTGCGTTTTTTATTAATAAAATTATTTCGTTATAATGAACAATGTTGTTGATAGGTAATGCCTCCAGAAATCGGCAGAAAGTGGGGCATGGAGTGTCTTAACACTAGGTTCCCTCTGTCCACCCTACTGTGTGCGGGATACAGCGTGAAACCGATAAACATATACATATATTAGTTATGGCTCTTCTATTTTACGTTATGAAAGTAGAATATACATATTTTTCATTAAATAAGTAATAGATGAAGTAATTTGATTTCGTTACTTATTTCTTACTTTTAATTTGTATGTATGTAGTATACATATAAAATTGATTCTGCAAAAAAATAGTTTTTAAAATAAATATTTAGAAGGTTTACTGTTTTGGCGTGGTAACGTTCTACGAATCAATATTTTATTATATTAATATTATGTTTTATGTTTGTTACAGATATTCCAGAACCACTACCACTTTCATCACAAGTCAATAGCAAAACGGTCGCTGTTGCCTGCGCAAGAGCACCACAGTCGTTTGGAGACAGACGGGCGGGTACGATGGGCGCGACAACAGAAGATACTGTCGAGAAGGAAAAGAGATTTTATGACGTTAGAAGATTTAAGCAGTACAGGTATGTATTTTTTTGGTTACACACTGTATCCCCCATGTAACAGAGTAGGCGTACGGAGCCTAGTGTTAAGACACTCAATTCCCTCCTTTCCGAATTCTTGTGTCCTGTAAAGCGAGATTTAGCGCAAAGAAAGCTTCACGTTATAGCTATGCAGAATTTTAAGTTTCCCTCGCCTCTCTAAAGCCTCTAAAATATTCGAATAATTTAAATCTAAAGTAAGACGCTTTTTATAAAGTTTCGTTTTCGCCGTTCGTTTTCTAGCTTTTATTTAAATGTGTATTATGGTACATTTTCTTTGTATTCATTTTCATGACAACCCAAGGTCAAATCATTTAATGTTATCTGTTTATGAAAGCAACACCTGGTGTTAGCAAATCGTTTGTAAACTTTTATTTTGAAAGTACGTTTTATTACCATTATTATTATTATCTTGTCATTTTATAGAAAAAAAAAACAGCTTCACGCTGTATCCCGCACACAAGCAGGGTAGGCAGAGGGAACCTAGTGTTGAGACAATCCGTTCCCCACTTTCTGCCGATTTCTAGAGGCATTGCATGTTGAGTGGCAGAACTCAACGCCGTGATTTTGCGTCACCTATTTAAATTGATTTTATATTATCATGAGAGACTGTTCGTTCCACTTTCATATAGAATACCACTGAATGTGGTTTCATCACGCAAATGGATGATAACCTCTAATTCTATACAATTTATTTTAGCTGAAACAAAACCGTCGGGGCCGCCTTCAGTGAAAAGGGAAACGGGTTCAAAGCGGGAACTACACACGAGAGTGAAAGGGCGGCCGCGTTCTGCTGACACTAAATTCCAATTAAATGATCCAAAATGGCCGCATATGTGGTATTTGGTAAGGTTTTTCTTCATTTTTCCTTATTTTTTTAGCTTTATTCTGTATCTCGAACAAAGCAGGTAGGGCAGAGTGAACCTGGAAACCTAGTTCTAAGGCACAGCGCACATTGCGTGAAAATATATACACAAAGCGGGCTTAAATCTTTTTAATAATTCTTTAATATATGTAGATAAAGCATTCAGACGAATAAACAAACAATGCTTATTCATTATAATTATATTTGTATTTATTTAATTATAGTAATAATGGATGCGTGAACTTAAACAGCATTTTATATAATAAACTCGAAATCATATAACGTTTAAATATTATTAGTAAATCACCAACGTTCTACTTAACTAGCATGTTTTAAATAAAATATATTATACAAAACTCTTTTCTTTTTACGTAGGCCATAGGTTTTGACGGTAACGCAACGGCTGTGGGTTTGATACCCACTCGAAGGAATGAAATATTCTTTATTAATATTTTTATTTCTTCGCTTTGCTACCGAAGCGAAACAAATGCCTGGCGTTGATTTCCGCCCCTTAACACGCAATGCCTTAAAAAGTTTGGTGGAAAGTTAGAAACGGAGTGTCTGAACACTAAGGTCTCTTACCTTGCTGTGTGCATAATACACCGTGAAACTGATTTTTCTGTTCGATTTTTCCGTCCATTTTTGATAGTAGAACTGAAACTCTTACAAATAGGGAACGAAAAATACATACATGTGGGTACATATATCACTGAACGACGACGCTGGCGACGTCCTGAAAAAGAAAAACAAGACTAAAAGCTTAAAGCTGACCTATAACTAGAAAAAGAGATGTACAGTCAGACCTTATAGAGACGGACTCATTGTTCCGTACATAATAAGATTTAAATATTGTCGTTAATATTACATAAAACTAGCTTCACCTATGAATGTACTATTTCTATATTTATACCTATATACCTATATGTATGTATAAATATAGGAATACGGTGACGTGTGACGGTAAGCGTGATAGTTGTGGATTTGATTCCCACTCGGAGAAATGAATTATTATTTATTATAATTTTCATTTATCTGATACCACTACAAAACGCGGCGTTGAGTTCCATCATTCAACAAGTTATGTCTCAAAAATTCGAGGAAAGTGGGTAACAGAGGATCTTGACATTAGGTTCTCTGTCTCTGCCCTGTTATATGGCGAGATATAAGAAAATGCCAAACGCTAAAATATACATATTAAAGGATGATCGACACATCACCCTATACATCGTAGCGCCATTACATCTTAATTTTCTCCTTACAAGACGCCTTGTTTCGGCTAATAGCTAATTTTCTGCCTTATTATCTTTTGATGAGAGTACTCTTCGCTCTTTGCCGTCAATGTAATAAATAATAATTATAAGACTTTACAAGTACCTCACATGTCATTAATTGAAAGTTTCATAAATTATTATGATTACCAAGGACCGCCAATAAACACGTTCTATCTGTGAAAGTAAAAAAGTATAAAGATATTGCTTACCAGCTCGAATATAAATATAGTTTTTATATTTTTCGATATAATTCAAGTAATGCCTACATGAAAAATCAGGTCAAAATCACTGCTTGTTTTTTTTTATTTAATCTATTAATATAATAAAACTGTGAGAGGAATAAATTCTGTACATTGAATATGAAATAATAAACAAAATAAGGCCTGTAAAGGCCTTTTTTATACTTGTATAAACAAGTAACAAGAAAAAATATAAAAAAAAATATATATATATGTGTAAAACGAAAAATCTTAACATGTTTAAAATCTGGAATATTGAATATACTGCAATGACACGGTTCATAGATTTTGTTTAATTGAAAAGAGAATTATTTCAATATCTATGGAATTTTAATTAAAAAAAAAACATGGACGTAAGCAAATTCCATATGTATTCATATTATGTAACGTGTTCCGAAATTCGTCATACTTTAAACGAATATAAATTCTTTATATATTCGGTACAGATTTTTATTTTTAACTTTTAACAAAGCATATTTCAATAAAAAAAGCTTTTAAGCAAAATGTGCCACACATTTTCCTCTTCACACAAAGGGCATTTGAGAGCCCTTAAGGTTTATCTATAGTTTTTTCATCTAAGTACGTATCCAAATTCAACTGTTGAAGTGTAAAGTAACTGTCAGTTTTATTTAGTTTCACGTTGTATCCTGCAAAATAACAGGGTAGGCTTCTTCCCTAACACTACCTTCCCAAGGTAGTGTTAAACTCCGTTCCTCAAAAAGTTTCCGCCAAAGTCTACGGGGATCGCGTGTCGAGTGGCAGCATTCAACACTGTGCTTTGCTTTGTTACCAAAACCAGGAAATAAAAATATTCGAGTAGGAATCGAACTTACAACCTCTCGCATTTACAGTCGCACATTTGTGCGCCTATGCCACAGCTGGCTTGTACTACATAAAAAATTAATATAGCAAAGTATGAAGTTTGCTTTATTTTGTATGTGTATATATGTATAAGGACGAAATGAAGAACAATTTATATTAAGAGTGGTAAGAAAAGGATTTTGTTTTAAAGTTTGTATTTATATATATATTTGTATTTTTATTTAGAATCGAGGTGGTGGTCTGGATATGAACGTGATACCAGCGTGGCGGGAAGGCATCACGGGACGAGGCGTCGTTGTGACAATATTAGATGACGGACTTGAGACAGATCATCCGGATTTGGTTTCTAACTATGTAAGTATTTGTAGAAAATATACATACATATATTTGCACTATTAATAATACCAGATTTCCAAATAACCACTGTCTATATATTATTGAAGCCACACAGCCTACACGTAGTACAATAGCGTAACACGCAAAACCTACAAAATTGACAACAAGTGGGGAGCGGAGTGTCATAACACTAGGTGCGGGATACGGCGTGAAGCTGATTTTTTTTAAATAAAAAATATCAAAGTAGAAATTTTTTATGGAAATTTATGTCACCATAAATTTTACGATACCAATGGCAAATAAACATTCGGCCAAACCCACTGACTAATTACTTAGACGGCACGGCGGACGGCACTCAATCAAGAATTGCTAATAATGTAAGTGTAATAATTAGTTATCGGTATAATAGGTTGAAAGCATGCCAGCTCCAGCGTGGCACGCCAGCCGCGTGAGGAATCTATTCATAACCGCGAGGCACGAGACCCTCGCGATACTTGAATTTGACACTAATTTGTCACTAATGTGTATAATTATTTCATATTATATGTTGTGTTGAATATTTTGCGTGGTGCTTTAGTTACTATGTAATGTTGAATATTTAAATAATAATATATTTTTTTATTTATTATGAATATTTTTATATGAAGTATTCACCACGAGACCAGTAGTGATAACGGGGCACGGGTGTGCGGTAGTTATTACAAGTCTGGGAAAATGAAGTGAAACGAATGGAAGTACTTTTTCATTGGGACAGAGTGTTAAAACACTAGCTTTCCGGGTTTCCGGAAAGAAAAACAAAACTAGCTCCAACTGACTCGAAGTTTGTTTGTATAAGTCGTAGCAAGTACTACTTACTGGCTTTAAATAAATAGCGATTCGCTCTTACTCGCTCACAAGTCACGAGTCGCGAGTCGCGAGTCACGAGTGACAGTTTGTGTTGCTTTCGTTTATGGTTTGGAAAATTGAATACTGAATGCTTTAACCAAAGTATTTGAGTAACTATATCTACATTTTAAACGAGGTGTTACTACTACACTAGTTGTGTTATTTAATGTAGTGCTAAAATGAAGTAGGGCAGCTGTAGTAAAGCATGATTGCTTGATTGTTCTTTTTTTTAGGTTCACACTGTATCCCACATATTGCAGGGTAGACAAAAAGGAACTTCAAACCTAGTGTTAATGGACTCCGTTCCCAATAAGACACTTCCGATCCACATTTCTTCAATAGGAAATGGAAGTAATTCAATAATTATTACATTAAAATTGATTTATATTTAGATAATAACTTTTTCATTATCTAAATGAAGGGGAAGAGGTATGTAGAGACCGTAGCTTTCGACGCTCCGTTCTCCGGAAAAGTTCGTAAATAATATTGTTTAAATATGTATTCCAAACATTAAAAAGAGAAACATTTTTTATATTATTTGTCAACATAACAATAAATAGTAATATAAACACTATTCTATTCTCTAGTAGGTAGTATTTCTTTATGTATTTCTTTCTATATGTATATATATTAACAACCTTTCACGGACGCTCTTCCTTCAATTACATTAAATACATCACAGAGTTTTACTAAAACAATTTCTGAATCCTTTCACAAACTAAGTGGAGTACATTAACGATATTTTCAGAGTCTTTAGGTTCTTTTATCATGGTCATCGATACTATAACACGTAAAATATGTTTTTACTTGATAACAGCTGAAAACATGTGTTGTACCTCTTTCAAAGAGAGACATTCACGCACAAAGGCAGTCGAGTTTGAAATTACACGATTCATCCGCCGTGGCTTTAATCTGTGTGTTTGTTTGAAAAACGGGTAATTAGGTCAGTGTTATTACCGTGATATGCGATATTTCGTATCACAACCGTTTTTCCATTTCTCTCTGATACGTAACTAGAAAGTGTAATAATATAGGCGTATAGTGCACATATCACTAGTGATTATACATTACTTGAGTTAGTACATACGTTCAAGTTTATGTTCTAGGTTAACAGTTAAGTTTAGGGGAGCTTAAAACTAAACTATAGTTTTGGCGGTTTTCTTAGAAACTTTCTTAGAAATGTTGATCATGTTAACTTCATAGGGGCACTAGACTATGTAAACAGCTTTACTAAGTGATCCAGTATATGAAACTGACCTTAGCTGACTTAACTTTACACAACAAAGTCTCGGTTCCGAAAATAGTCTACACTTGTCCGAAATGTGTACTTCAATTTATGTTTCTAACTTTTGTTAACTTTAACGACAATATTAAAATATGCTTTAATTTCAAACGATTTTAAGTAATATTACTAATTAATAAACGATTTTAAGTAATAAACTAATTTTATTATTAAGTAAAATTAATAATAAAATTATATTGTATGAGTCTTCTTTATATATATTTTTTCTACGAAGAGATTCCTTTCAAAAATAAATAATAATTAGTTCATCTAAAGTATTTATTAAGTTAGTTCATTTACAAATTCTGAATATAAAATGTTTAAACATATCTAAAGTTTGAAAGCTGTCTGAGTACCCTGTGGGTCAATTAAAAGCAATCAAAAACTTTGGCAAGTCTTTGAGTATTATGGCGGCTCTGTTTAAACTTAAATGTTTGCTGTTGGTAGCTTTTGACCTAAGTTTCAAAATATATCACTTCACGCTGTATTCCGCACAGCATAGTAGACAGAGGGATCCTGGGAATTTCTACTTTTCCGAATTCTGAGGGCATTGCGTGATGAGTGGAGAAACGCGACGCCGCGCTGTGCCCCGTTACCAGAACGAGAAAATAATAATATTAAATATTTAATTTCCTTGAGTGGGAATCAAACCTTTAACCTGTCGTGGCTTTAAAATGAAAGTATACTTACGAATTAATGTTATATGATAAATATATCCAAACACAAGTTACGAAAATCAAGTCTAATATAATATATACTTAGTCCTGAAACTTCCCGCATTAGTCGATGTAATTCCGAGTTACGTATAAAATGTGACACACTTATAAAGCTAGCTCGGCAAATTCTTGGCTTGCTTTTTAAGTAATCTGTCTTTTTCTAAAGCGATATTTGATTAAGCTTTTATTACTTATTAAGTTTAATTTAATTTATTTAAATAAACATCTTAGTAATTATATCACAAGTTTAATATGTTTGAGAATTATAAGAAATAAAAAGAAAATTAATGTTAGAAAACGCATACTAGTTTATGTATTAAGCTTCTATTTTTTTCGTTTTTTATACATGGTGTTTTACTTAACAATATATTTTACACATAGCAGAATAGGAAAAGGGAATCTAGTGTCACGACACTCTTCTCAACATTCCGTCAAATTTTCGAAATTTTGTTACGTATCAGACTTCAAGATTTTGTTATATATATTTATATATAAAGCGTGAACTTGATTTATTTTACTTTTATAGGACCCCATGGCCTCCTACGACGTGAACTCCCACGACTCAGACCCCCAGCCTCGATATGACATGATAGACTCTAACCGTCACGGCACGAGGTGTGCTGGAGAGGTGGCTGCTACCGCTAACAACTCCCTCTGCGCTGTCGGTGTGGCCTACGACGCTAGTGTTGGAGGTAAGAGACTGCAGAACGGTCGATGACTTAAATATATATATATATAATATTGTATGCCTATATTGAAAGGTAAAGTTACAGCGAATTCAATAAAACAGTTATTTATAGCAACTTTGTGAAACGATATTGTTTAAAATTTTGTAATTTTTTTATAAACCGATTGGAAATAAAAACTAAATTATTATAAGTATAAATTAACAAAATAAAATAAAAAAAAGAAAAGCGTTCAAAGTGAGCGCTGTTTATTCGACTTAAGCTTAGCAACAAACAAATTTTCCAATTTCCACTAATAGATTAATTTATATAAAAGGTTTACCTGTTGGCTATTTTCCACAGTGAGTGGGCGCTTTGTATACTCAAATTATAACACACGGTAAAAATTAAATGTTTATATTTCACGTGGCACAAGTTTGTGGATGAAAGCTCGATAGGTTGTGGGTTCGATTCTGTATTTACTATAATCAATTTAAATTATAATTTGTTTTCTTATAAAAGTATAATACCTAAATTTTATAATTCAGTAAAATGGTAATTATGCAGCTTTTTCCCATTTATAGGGTTCCTTACCTGAAAAGGTAAAACGGAAACTTTATAGGATCACTTCCTCGACCTGTCCGACCATTTATCTCGAGATCGCTCGGAGGTATCGAGGTGATATACTCGTATTTGGATATATTGTCCCTTGAGCGACATAAAACATTTAGCTGACTCAGCGCAATCAACAGATACCGAGTTTTTATGCATTGATTTTGTTTTTGTATTTCTTACGACGTAATTTTGGTGTTCAATAGAAAAAATCATTACAAATTTATATCTGTTAAGTAAGTTTATTCTGTGATAAGGTACTGTATGTTGAGCGCCGGAACTCAAAGCCACGCTTTGTCTCCACCCTAGAGCGAAGAAATCATAATAATAAATATTTAATTTCCTCAAGTGAGATTTGAACCTCCGACCTGTCGCGTTTACAGTCACACTCTCGTGCATCTGCGCCACAACTGGCCTGTAATATTTTTTTATATATAAATATGTATATATGAATACTCCTCATATGAATTTATATTAGCGTTTTACTTAAACAATATCCCTCTATAGAAACAGTGTCCTTGTCAGTACAACGTAGTATTCTCACATGGGAATTGTTATCGTTAATAACTTGCTTTGCCCTATCAAAGAGGGAATATCCTTGTTAAGCGTTAAACTCCCCGATAAAGCTTTGGAAGCTACGTACGTTTTCATACATATATAATTAGTTTACGATCTCGTGTGAATCATTTATTATATTGAAATAATTTAGTGATGTGATTCACATAGGGGGATTCATGTGTTCACGGCTTTTTCACGTAAATAAAGAGTTCGATTCCCTCAATCTGTCGCATTCAATCACACGCATAGTTGCAACAAAACAATACTGTTTTATAGAAATATAATGCCAAATATTGAATGAAGAACTGAAAAAAATATATATGTTTAATTAAATAGAAAATTCAATTACTATCAGAATAGTAAAAGCTCTCGAGCTTTTTGTACGGAGCCCTCGGTGGGTGGGCGCGACTCGCGTTTCTTTTTTATAATTTATATCTTTTACCCTTGCTTGTTCAGCATTCAGCATACATACACAATAATTTATCTATGACATAATGATAACGTATTGGCAAATCCTGAGGATACCTGGTTTTTCTGAAACACGAACTCATATGTTGTGAACATGGAATGCATAATAAAATCGAGATGTAAAATCTTAGTAGCATTTACATATTTTTTCCTGTTTTCACCATATGGAAATGTTGTTATAGAGACGTCTATGGAATTTTAAATTACGTGAAAATCTCGCTATCATTTTGCCTTTTTCATTGAAATTATTTTTTAATTTTATTAAGTACGCAACGTACAAGTAATAAGCTTAGACTCAATGAAAATATTAAAAATTCTCAAAGGAAAAAAAAATTACGTCTTACTTTTTTAAAAATAATTATAGGCAAAAGGAACCTAGTGACATTCCATCTGTTTAATACTATTAGCTTAGTGAGTTAGTAAGTTAGTAAGTGCCACTTAAGTAATTTGAACAAGTTAAATGATTCACATCATTATTATATATCATATTTATATATAATATAGTAATATAATATAATTAGTATTTGAGGCCAGGCGTGGTGGTGAGGTAAACGCGACAGGTTGTGGAATCGATTCTCTGATGGGAATAATTATTAACTTAAAGCTCCCTCTGCTAAATGCAGGATTTAGCGTGTGAAAAAATGTAGATAAATTATATTTTACACAAAGGCTACGTGTAAAATGTGTGACCCTCCCAATCTATTTGAATTTCCTAGTCTCCTGCATGAAAACCATAAGTAATGAGAGCGAAATAGTCTGTTCTAAATTTTTGAGCTTTTGGACATATTCAGAATTTCAACGGCCTTCATATTGGTCGGGCTTTGCCGGAGCCAGTACAGTATTTATTCATTACTTTATATTTACAAATAAGGAAATTGAGAACTTGGAGAAATTAATTATATAGTTATATGAAATATGGGAGTTATAATTCAATTTTTGTTTCAATGCATTTCTTTAATTTATAATAGTTGTATTCAGTTCGTGTAATTAGACGTTTTTAAGTCGGAATGGAGGCAACGCTCAATGCCAACTTGCGTGCATATATGAATAAGTAATTAGTACTGAAATAACTTCTGCTCGTGCCTTTACATTATAAAATAGGAATTATTTATGCAATTTCGTAATAGTAAATGAAAACTATAATTACCAATTATGGTAATTTGTATCACTACATGGAATGGAAAGATTAATTTTTAATTTATCTTAGCAAAAATTAATAAATTCTATTCATTTTTTGGACTGTCTAAGCTCTCATAGTCGATATCTTAAGTCTTGTAATACCGTGTGACACGTCGTTTGTTTTATTGTCTTAAGATTTAGATATATTTAAATTGAATGAACTACGAATGTTTTCATTTTTTCGCCATGACCTTAGGGTAAAAGTGCCCGTCAGTCAACACTCGAAAAACACAAAAGTGGAGAACGGAGTGTCTTAACACTGAGTTCGTAAGTTCTCTGCGTACCTTACTATGTGCGGAAACTACAAAATTTTTTTTAAGGCTTTATTAAGTAAAATAATTGCATCATTACTTCACTATCATTATATTTTTTGGGACTACTTACATGTATCGGGTGATAAAAAAAGGACGACGGCAAGGTTCGTAGACTACGTGATACAAACGCGAACGAAGTTGCAAGCAACAACTCGTATGTAATACCACTAATAGGTATACATGACTAGTAGTCCACGAGTATAGTCCACTACGCGGCAGTGGATCTTATGCCGGTTAATATAATTAATTACGCTAATTTTGCTTTAAATCCAATTAATTATGTAAATCGTACATAAGTATATTATTGTACAACATTGCTATAACTATGAATATGTGTATATTCTTAATGTACGTTTTGTTCATAATAATGAACTTATGTTAGTTAGTAGTCTGAAAATTGGAAAAACTTGAAGAATAAAACAAAACAATATGTAAAGACTTTTTTTATAATATATATAATAGTTTAGCTTGTAACGAACGAAAATTTAAAACAACAATAATACAACAAGAGGCCAGTCGTGGCGTATGGGCACAAGCGAGTGACTGAACCCGATAGGTTGTAGGTTCGATTCCCACTCGAGGAAATGAAACATTTAATATTTATACAGCTTGAAACTTTTATTTTTTAAAAAATACTTCTATTTTATACAATACACGCTTTGGGGTAGACCTGAGCCAATTTCTCTGAACCCGGAAAAAGGACGCATCGAATGAATTCGGATTCTTGAATGATGATATATTTATATAATCGTTTTCGATACTACATAACGAGTTGTTTATTGACCCTCACTCGGGTAAAAATATGCCGAGTGTTTTTTAAATATAAAATCTTATTTTGTACATATAGACAAAAAAAATGTATTATTTTTCCAAATATTGTTGTAAATATTTCCAAATATAGTTCAAAATATATTAAAAAAATAATTCCAAATATAAAAAAAAATAATAGTTCTAAATATTGTTGCAAAGTTATAATTCTGAATTAAAAAAACATACGAGTCTGATTAATAGACTTTATTTAGAGATGAAGTCATATTATCGTTAAACTACAAAAACGGATTATTTTGTATATTTTCCCATAATTACTTATAAAATCTGTGGATATAAAGAAAAATCTATCCATCTACAGGTATTATCTATACACCATTTTTTTATATAAAATTATAATATTCCTTTTTCTTTATCAGGTGTTCGCATGTTAGATGGTGATGTCACGGATGCAGTAGAAGCGCGGTCGCTGAGTTTGAACCCGCAACATGTAGATATTTACAGTGCGTCATGGGGACCAGACGACGATGGGAAAACTGTAGACGGACCAGGGGAACTAGCTACGAGAGCGTTTATTGAAGGTGTTACCAAGGTAATATATATTGAAAAAAAAATGGAGGATTTTTTTATAGCCTTAGTCTTACCTAGTAAATTTAAGGAATTTTAGTACTAAGTTTTTACTTGTAGCTTCACCTCCAAGGAAGTAATCTAGTTTATAATCTTCTTCATACATATACAATACACGGACTTTCCAAAACTACAAAAATATTTTTAAAAATTTGAACCAGTAGCTCCTTAGATTTGCGTGTTAAACCAAACATAGATTTCAATTTTATAATACAGATAGTCTAAATGTAATAGATAAAATATATTTTCAGAGAAATCTAATTTGGGTGAAAAGTGAAAAGGTCCAAAGAGTATTTTCATATAGTAGTATTTTATACGCATTATACTTATATATTTATATATTTATATATTTATATATTTATATTAAGAATTCCTTTTGTAGCTTGTGTAGCGTTATTGCATTGCACGGTGACGTAAAACACTAAACAACAGTAAGTGCAACTAGAGCAAGTGGTAGATTTTACTTTTCCTAAGTTTATTTCAGTTGTGCTATCCTATTGTTACATATGTTATTACTGAAATTATTCTGGAATTATTCTGATAATTAATTTCAAATTGCATTTCTTAGTCATTAGATATATTAGATTTAGGAAATTAGAGATTTTTAGGTCCATGCTGTATTTCGCACATAGAAAGGTGATCAAAGGGTACCGCTAAAACACTCCCTTCCTAGGATATGTCAATGAATAGTTATGATTTTTAACATATAAACCGACTCAAAGTCGTAGTGTATCCTTTCTGATAAAAAATATTCGAAATCGGTGATCGGCATGATATATAAGACAATGATCTTGTAAAGCTTTTTTTACGACTACCACTTACGCTTAACGACCATTTCAAATAAAACAACTTTCGCTAAATTTTGTACTGTTATTTTTTTATTTTGTTTTTTGTTCCACGCTGTATGCAAAGATCCACTTAGGGTAGGCAGAGAGAACTTCGGAAGCTAGTGTAAAGACACTGAGAGACGGAACTCAACGTTGCGCTTTGCCGGGGCACTGAAGAAATGCAAATATTAAATGTCATTTCCTGTAGTGTGAATCAAACCCACAACTGGCCTCAACGTTACTATTATTTTAACTTACAAACAATTTTAGGATCTAGGATCATGTATAATCACATTTTGCGATATATCCGATAAACTCCTCATACTAATCTGCTTTTCGAAACGACCTAAACTAACCATAAATCGGAACGAATTAATTTGCATAATATTTATGCCGGTTTGCCTCTGAATATATGAACTTTAGTTTTAAATAATGATTACAAACATTATTATTCATAAAACGAATAGTTGGCGGCGTTGAGTTCTGCCATTCATAAGGACGGACTAACGGAGTGTCTTATTACCTCTGCCTACCCTGCTTTGTACGGGATACAGCGTGAAACTAATAAAACAGCTACATACGTTATACAGAAATAAGCAAACGTGAGGGATAGCAGGAATATTTTTATAACGATGCAGTTATTTTCCTACAGCGTCTTCCATGTCAAGTCTTAAGTATGAAATTTAAATAAAAACATCTTACCTACTGAGACTGTATTTATAGGTTGAATAAAGAAAAAATTCTCCGACGTTCGTCGAGTTATGTCGCGCTTTGCCTCGAAACCAGAGGGAAGAAATGAAAATATAAATATATAAATTCTACGTTTCCTCGAAGGGGATCTACTCCCCTCACGCGTTTACAGTCACACACAAATCCTTGTTATTTAACTTAAATTAATTTAACTTATCTTCACACTTTATCCCTGGCGGGGTACTCACAGTAAACTGTGACAACCAAACACTATGGGTCTCTACATACACAATATTTTCTAAAATAAGTATATTATAGAAACAATTATGTTTCAGTTATATTATATTATGATATAATTGTGGGGCGATTTCATTTGACCTTAAATCGCGGTAATGCCTAAAGAATTTTTGTGTACAAACACTAAACCTTTATAGCACAAACGAATATGAAAAATGTACGCAATAGTTTTATATTTTTTATTTTTTAATCTGTAAAGCATTCTTTGAATTTTCCATATGAAAATGAAATATCGTAGCTGAACGAAGGTAGTTTTTTTTTTTGGTGTTTTATTGGAAATAAAAATAGTCGTTTGAACTATTATAAGAGCTACTTGTTCCTAAGTGTTCTTGTCGGGACAACATTTAAAATTTTATTTTAGTATTACATTATAGATCATTTTGATCATGTAATTTTTACGTTACCTTTTGTAATTCAAATAACAACAACTTTTATATGTAAACGATTTTTGTATTTTCACGCCACAAAACAAGTTGTATTAGTTAAACAATAGTTGTTTGCGTCTAGTGACCTAGTGAATGTCAGCGAAATCTATTCAGTTTAAAGTAGAATATATTTTTACTCATCATCGACTCTATTATTAGAGCCCGTGGTGGCGCAGTGTCACATCGTGTAACTGTAAACGCGACAGTTGTGTATTTGATTCCCACTCGGTAAAATTAATTATTTAATATGTTGATATTCTTGCTCTGGTTACAAGACAAAGCACGGTGTTGAAGTACGGTTGTACGGATATCCGCCACTCAAATATCTCGAAAATTAGGTGGCAAGTGCTAAAATAAAATAAAGTTTATTATTATTATGTGGTACATTATTAGGTGTACTGCATCATGTTTTAATTTATTTAGTCACCACTAATCGCCCTCGCTTCCAATAAAATGGTAATTACCTGTAACTATAAGGCCATTTAATGAAAAGTTACATTATATAGTTCATGAGGTCACATACGAGTCAAAATAATTCCGATACTATTTATATAATATAATTTTATCTAAATATCCAGAAAGTTAAAAAAATATATATGCGCTGTCGTGGCGCAGCGGGACTAGGATGTGACTGTAGCGCGACGGTTGTGGGTTCGATTCCCACTCGAGGAAGTTAAAATATTTATTTAGGTTTATATTTCCATTTCTTTGCTTTGGTGTCGAGGCAAAACTCAACAGGCTGTGGGTTCTATTCTCACTCGTGGAAATGAAATATTTATTCTTTTTCATTCTGGTGTTGTGTGTGGGATACAATGTGAAGGTAGAAAAAAAATTCACCCTCATTCAGAAACATCCACATGCGAACTTGAAATAACTAAAATTAAATGAATTGTTCCGAGCTACTCCCAAGAGCTCTCCCATTGTAATATATATTTAATAGATGTACTTCAGAACAATAAACTGTTGAAATTGTAAAACAATCTGTTTATAATTGAACCTGGTGGGCGTATTGTATGTAATATTACTAACAATAACCAATTATTTTATTAATAATTGTTTCTAATGTTAACTAAGTAAGTAAACTAACTAATAAAATGGATATTCTGTTGTTTAGATAAAGTTATATAATATTAATGTTGAATTATGACTATAGTAATATAGAGGCGTGTGGCTGTTAATGTTGTGGGTTTGATTCTCAATAGAGGAGATGTGCGGTTCACCGCGAATTTTTTTTTTTATTTCTTTGCTTTGGTATAAGCTAAGCGCGTTGTTGAGTTCAGCCATTGAGAAACCGGGTACCGAAGTATGTACACTACGTTTCCAGGTTCCAGGTTCTTGTGCGGGATACAGCGTGAGGTTGATTTAATTTTTTAAAGTTATCACTTGTTGTCAAAATTGATAATTGAAAATTTACTATAGACTTCAATATTTGATATTAACTTAAGATTCACACATCACACAATATCAAAATATATATTCTTGACAGACAGACAGACTTGAGATATGGAACCCTAGATATAAAAGTCCTTGAATATCGTATCAAAATAAAACTTTTCTTGTACAGGGTCGTAACGGCAAAGGCTCAATCTTCGTCTGGGCGTCCGGTAACGGGGGTCGCGAGCACGACAACTGTAACTGCGACGGCTACACTAACTCCATTTGGACATTGAGCATATCGTCTGCGACGGAGCGCGGTGAGGTGCCCTGGTACTCGGAGATGTGCAGCTCGACCCTCGCCGCGACTTACAGCTCTGGCGCTATCAACGAGAAGCAGGTCAGCTAGTTATTTTATGGTCACATGTTTAAATGGATGTACATAAATAAAAACTATCAATAAAGAATGTATAGTTATTTTTTCAAACAAAGAACCCATTAAGAAAAACTGATTATATGTAGAGTATCTATATTTATTAAAGCTATATTTGTTAAATGAATTATGTTTTGTGAAGGTGGTAACGACAGACCTGCACCACTCGTGCACGACGGGCCACACGGGCACGTCCGCGTCGGCGCCGCTCGCGGCCGGCATATGCGCGCTCGCGCTGCAGGCCAACAGGGACCTCACGTGGCGGGACATGCAACATATTGGTAACTTGAAAATAATAAAGAAAGTCTGTCATTCAACATGCATTGCCTCCAGAATTGGCGGAAATTGTCATAACACTTGGTTCCCAAGTTCACTCTTCTTATACTGGTTGCTATGTGCGGGAAACAGCGTGAAAAAGAAAAAAATAAGTACAGCTTCACTCTTATCCCACATAGAAGGGTAGGCAGAGGGTACATAAGAATAATAAGTTACATGACATTGCGTGTTAAGTGGGAAAAATGTTTGCATTGGTCTGCGTGAAAGTAAAGTGTAGACGGGAAATATTTAACTCAGTACACTCACAAAAAAAAAATTAATTGTAAGACGCCAATGTGTGTATTCTTAGACGCGACAGTTTGTGGGTTTGATTCCCACTAGAAATAAAAGTTGAAAATATAAAATGAAGATTTTTTTTATTTTTTTTTCGCTCTGAAGTCTGCTACTCAACTCGCAATGCCTCCAGAATTCGGTAGGGAACGAAGTGTCTCAGCTGTAGTAGTGTCTCTCTCTCTGCCTGCCTTGCGTGTGTGTAATAAAGATACATTTTAATTCTTAAGTTAATATCTAGATCAGTGGTTCTCAACCTTTTTTCACCTGCGGCACATTTTTAACTATTCTGAAAACTGGCGGCACATAAAGAAAAAAAACCAACAGAAGTTTTTTTATTGGCATAACAAACTGAATAAAAAGGGGCATAAAAATTGTATTATATGTAAATAATCTAAAAATACAACAAAATGGCCAATTTTCTTAACGAAATAAAATTAAAAGCTAATAAACTAAACTATTTTAATGAGAAATTTGAGCTTGATGTTTTTCGATAATTTCATTTATATTTGGCCGTAAAAACGACAATGCTACTCTCATATCGTCTTCTACATTTAACAACCTTGATCTTTGTTTAGTTTTAATATTGGCTAATGCTGAAAACCCGAATTCACATAAATAAGATGTGGAAAATTGTAGTAGAATATTCAAAGCTTTTCTAGATAAAAGTGGATAAATGCATCTGATTTTTATCCAAAATGTATTCAGTGATTCTTCAGAATGTTTTAAAATCAAATCTCGATTAGTTGAAAGCAAAATAAGCTCTTCTTCTTCATTTAAAGTTAACTCAAAAATAGCAGTGTCCGTAATTAGAAATGGGTTACGAATCCAATCAAACTTATTAATATCCAATTCCGGGAAATAATGAACAATTCTCTCCTCTAATGTTGTCAAATGATCAAGAACAATTTGTTTAATAATTTTATACCCGTCTTTAGGAACTGATTCGAACTTTTCTAAATTGCCTTCTTGGGCTTTCTTTTTCCATAAAGAAATCTGTCTTTTTAATCCCACCAGCTTATCAGTTGAATTTAAAATATTTTCATTTGAACCTTGCATACTTGAATTAATACTATTAAAAATGACAAAAATATCTGACAAATAAGCAAGTTTCGTTGTCCATGTTAGATCTTCTAATATTTCAACAAATTCAATATTATTATTTTGTTCAAAAAAAGCTTTCATTTCCTTTTTTAATTTTAAAACCCGAGATAAGACTTTTCCTCTGGATAGCCATCTTACTTCAGTATGGAGTAGCAAAGATTCATACTTGGACTCCATTGCTTTACATAGTTCCTTGAATAATCTGTTTTTCAATGGTCTTGATTTTATGTAATTTACCATCTTAACACATTGCTCCAAAACTATCTTTAAATCTGGTGACAGGAACTTTGTTATAAGAGCTTCTCTATGTAAAAAACAATGGGTAACAATTATATCTTGATTCACTTCTTTCACATAAGAGACAAATCCTTTAATATGCCCGGTCATTGAGGGTGCTCCATCTGTGCAAATTCCAATACAAAAATTCCAAGAGACTTTTACCTTTTCTAGATATGAATTAATTACTTCAAAAATATTTTTCCCGGTTGTAAAATTTGACAGCTCCCGACAACATAAAAATTGATTTATAATATCATCTTCATAGATAAATCTAACAAATGCAATTAACTGGGAATTTCCTGTGATGTCGGTGGTTTCATCTATTTGTATTGCAAAAAAGGAATTTTGAAGTTTTTTTGTGGTGTTCTGCTCGATATTTTCTGAAAGATCTTTTATCCTGCGATGTATAGTGTCATTAGAAAGGGGTATTTTGGCAATTTCAACATCGGCTGATTCACCAATCATCGTTTTGACTATTTTACGGCAAGCAGGTAATATAATTTCTTCTGCTAAATTATGGGGCTTCAATTTTACTGCGATCAATTCCGCAATTTCATAAGAAGCAAACTGAGCTTTTTCGGACACACAAAATTGTTTTTTAAAATTTTTTCCTTGTTTTACTTTTGTTGAAAGATACGTTTTAAAATAGTTCTTATCTTTGGTTGCTAAGGAGGGATGATTGGTAACCAAGTGACGAAGAAGTTTGCTAGGAACCATAGCACTATTTGATAATTTTAAATTGCATATAATACATTCTGGGACTACTATGTTATTTTCTAAAGATGAGGTGAATCCAAATCTTAAAAAATCATCGTTATATTTTCTAGGAATTATATACTTTTTTAAAATAGAACTATTTTCACTTAAAACAGAGGAACACTCATTTCTTTGGTCGTATATGTCATCAATATTGTTACTTGCATCATCATCATCATTATTCTTTTTTTTCTTTATCCATTTGTCCATTTTTAAGGGGTCTGAAAAAAACAAAAAAAATACTGTCAAAAAAATCGAAGAATATATAAATTTAAATTTATAAATATACAAATTCTGTAACCATTTGTAATTTATGAAAATGAAAAATATAATCCTTATGAAGTTATATAACTTTCACACAAATACAATTTTTTATGCATAAAATCGAATTTTATTTAAATAATTGCTGCCATTGTATTCATGAAACAATTTAGCAGCAAACCTCGGGATTTTTTTTTTATAAACAGCAAACTTTTTTAATTACAGAAATATTCATCGAATGAAATAAAAACTAAAAAAAAGTCTTAGATATTGTAAATCAAAGAATACGTGCATTGCAAAGTCAATATACCTCCTATTTTTTATCGAAACTACCTACCAACAAATTAATAAGGATACGAATCATCAAATACATACTTTTCTAATTTTACAAAGGGTAGATTAGTATTACAATGGAAAATCATGCAAATTTAAAATATCACACAAACAACATGCTTATTTGGAAAAAGACAAGTGTGGTAGACTTGAGACAATTTTTAATACATAAACATGACTTTATCATAATTTGGGATTGATAAAAGCGTTTGCAAATTAAATAAAAATATTATGCTGGTTCAATATATAAATATTTACGTTGAATTTTTTTTTTTGTATATGTGTTATATATATTTTAAATTTTTCGCGGCACATTTTTAAAATCTCGCGGCACACAAAAGTGCCGCGGCACATGGGTTGAGAATCACTGATCTAGATACTAAATGTGTAATGGCAATAATAGAACTTTTTGCCACTTTCTAGGAATAAGCGATGTTTTCGTATCTGTTCATTTTATTTTGCAAACAAAAAGGTAAACAACTCATGTGGATTTTATTTCAACTGTAAACAATTTGTTTAATTATTTGTTTGTTTGTTTCATATTATAAATATAAACACAACGTACAATGAAAAGAAAATATTGATATAGTATTTACTTATATATGAACATTTATTTAAAAATTACAAATATGCTAAAAAATACTGAATACAAAATGTATGCCGTTTTCAATTAAATATTTTTCAATAAAAATTTCTCCTTCTTTCTTCTTAAAGTATTTTAGAAGAAAATATGAACATAAAAAAATTATCAACTACAAATTAGAAAGTGGTTCCGATATTGAAAATAATTAAACTGTTACAGTAAATTGACTCAACAAATTTCGAGAGGCTTCCATTATTCAGTAAACCCAAACTAAACAAGCAAAAGTTTCATCATAAACGAGCACCGGTATATACTCGCGCTAAATTTTGCATGTTATCTAAAAGCCATTTAGATCGGGGATTAAGGGATTACAGACCCCGAGCTCGTGATAGGCGATCATTATAACGTACCTCGATGCAAATGTACTTTATGTCAATTGAAATTATTGACAATGATATCTTAATACATAGTATGTTAAGATCTTCAAAGTTAAACACGCAATGCCTCCAGAATTCGGCGGAAAGTGGGAAACGGAGTGTCTCAACACTAGGTTCCCTCTCCATACCCTGCTGTGTGCGGGATACAGCGTGAAGCTGATTATTTTTTTAAGTTAAACTATTAACCCTATAGGGACTAACGGCCCCATTTACGTCTACACTTGTCAAAGTCAAAATCAGTCAAAATGTGTTCCACTCCAGTAAGATAAATCTTGGGCGTGGATATACGCAACTCAAAACGCTATACATTATTTATATCGAAAATTGAGAGAAAAATTAAAAACGACGGATACGAAGAACTCTACCATATTAATACATTTGAAATAAAAATCAACAAAATAAAAGAAAAAGTTGAAGTCAATTCCTATTAAAATTTCAGAATTGCTACTTAAATGTATGAAAGAGAAAACGGATTATTATAAAGTTTATAAATGAAATATTTTGAAATAATAATTTAATTATACATTTTTATTAGTTATTTTACTATCCAATGCTCAAACATTCACTATATTACAGTGGTGCGCACTGCAAAACCGGAGCGCCTGAGCATCGGCGGAGAGTGGAGAATCAATGGTGTAGGAAGGAATGTGTCACATTCCTTCGGCTACGGTCTGTTGGACGCAGCGGGCATGGTGCGTCTGGCGAGGACCTGGAGGACTGTTCCGCCGCAGAGGAGATGTGAACTGGCAGCTCCTAGACCCCAAAGGGCTGTTCCACCTAGATCCTCCATTACTTTACAGGTAAGTTAAATGAATTGATAAATATTTTCTTTTAAGTCAAAATTTTGGATTATATTAAGCTTTATATAAAATAGCTTTATATATTCTGTCGCTTCAAGAAATAAACTTTTTTAATGCAAATAATTGTCAAACTAAGATTGATAATTTTTGTCTTTCATTACTTATGTTATCGCAACGACGTTTTTCACATTTTTTTTTCACACATCATGACGTAAGACATTACAATATTCATATAAGCTGTGATGTTGAATGAAATTGGGTTAATTTCCTATAGTATAACACTTTGATTGTGAGCTTAAATTCCGCTTCATCAAGGGATGTTGGTATGTCGTCTACGTCTTAGATTCCGCATGTAATTATTTACTTTACAAAATACATAGGTAGGCACTATGTATAGTTATATACTAAATTAATACTCTATTTTGTATTAACACTATGTTACCTACTCTACGTGCCGCATTAATATGCTGTATACATAAACGACAAATTATAATTTTCACAGCTAATTTGGAATAAAATAATAACCAACAGTGAGAGTTTGAATTATGTTGAATTGAAAATGATCTAATATGATGAGACTCTATATCTCGGAGCGCGACATTTGCAAGAATTACGGACGCTCGGTTGCATTTGCATTGAAATTACTCGGCTGTGAATTTGCGGAATTTAGTGCCTTATTATGTCACAGTCTGCGCCAGACTCGACTGTAATTATTGTAATAATAGATATACATTATATAATAGGCAGGTGATTTAACGTTAGTTAGAATTTCATAACAAATATTTTTTGTGTGCATCTCTAATGTATTGTCATTTGTAACCAGTTGGATGTTGGAGCGTGTCCCGGCGTTAACTACTTGGAGCACGTGCAGGCGCGCGTGTCCTTGCAGGCGACGAGGAGAGGGGACCTTCGGATCGCGTTGACTTCCCCCGCCGGAACTAAAGTCACCTTACTTGCGCCCAGGTATGCCTAAAGCAATATGTTTTATATAATAATAGATGAGGCCAGTCGTGGCGCAAAGCACAAGTGTATGACCATAAACGTGACACGAGGAAATGAAATATTTATTTTTATTCATATTTTAATTTTTTCGCTGTGCAGTCTACGTAAAGCGTGGTGTTCAACTCCGCCACTCAACACTCTATATCTCCAGAATTCACAGAAATCAGTTTTTTTTCTTTACAGCTTCACCCTGTATCCCACACACAGCAGGGTAGACAGAGAAATCAGAATTCACCATATAAAATAAAGCTGGTTGTTAACAAAATGTTCAAAAATTCTTTGAAAAAAAAACAAAATGAAAAATATAAAACTTTTTCGGTCACTGGTTGTAATATTTATTCATTTGTATGTCGTCATGTGTACATGTGAGTGTTTGCATTGATGGGTTGTAGAATGGCTTGTTACACGCCACATGGCATTTGTGGAACTACGGATGAGATACTGCGGCTGCGTTTCATATTTTGAAATACCTTAATCCAACCAATTCAAATAAATATTCTTATATATTTGATTTTCAGAATTTTTTTAACAAATTAACATTAAAAAAACAGAAAATATACATTTTTAAATATATCGATATAATGTTAATAATATTTTCCTCTTAAATAACATAAGAACACATTATGAAACAAAGACGTATATTATATTACATATTAGATTGCATTCGCGTCTAACGTTCAGCCTGATACTCGATACATCCCTCCACGCCGCTCGACTAACTTACGGCACAATTACAGAACTTGGAGGCAGTCAGTGGCGCACTCTGTCACCCCGGGACAGCATACGTAGCAATAAAAGCTCGTTTCGTTCCTTCCATGCAATTGTCCGCGATAGAGACGTGCCATTTGAGTTCTTAATACGTGTCACGTAAAATTGACATTGCCGTGAATGAATGGAGACACAGATTCCTTAGTAACAATAAAATTGTACTCGATCGATGTCTGTACATAGAATATATGTAAGATTTTTATTTTGTTGGTGATATTTAATTATGGAATAAAATCAAAAACATTGATTCTTAATTTTGTTGTCTGTTTATCTGTGCGTTTGTTCATGTTAATCTCAAAAACGTCTTAATCCATCACAGTTTTCACTATTTTATTTTGGCGAGCGACCGTTAAATTTTAAGGGACGCTTTACAAGCATATTGTAAGAAAACGAAAGGAATGCAGGTTAATAAATTAATATTTATATATGCAAGCGGACGTAGCCGCGAGCGGGTCGCTATAAAACCTGATGTTATAATAGAAAAGTTACAATGAAACCGGCAACATGAATATAGAAATATGAAAATATAATTTTACAATTAATTAAATTTGTAGACAATCTTGATGGCATTCGGTTGCACGTTTTTCCCTCTCACCCTTTCGCTCAGTACTATTTTCTTTTGTACCAGAGACGCGCAATTTAAGTTATTAATACTAATCACGTAAGATTGACAATGACATGAAAATTGGCAAATGTAAAATATTTTATATATTATAGTATTTACTATTTTGAGGCCGTAGTGGTGGAAATGCACAAACATGTTACGTGACAGAAAGTGGGGAAGGTAGATAGATATACACAAGGTTACCACTGCCTATCCAGCTACATACGAGAAACGACGTAAAAGTAATATATATATAATTATTACTCAAGATTATATATACTTAAAAGAAAATATTGTTATTTTTGTTAATTTATGATTTTCTAATATCTATTGAAACTTCTTGTAGAAAATATTGTTAGCTGAAGCTGAATATTAAAACAGGTGAAAAGTGCATCCTGCTCAACAACTGGCGTCGTTTCAAAGTAATCCGTCTAATTAGTGAAGTAATTAAAATAATAATAATAATAATAATAAGCCTTTATTGTTTCCAACAACCTTAAAAAAACATGTTATTTCTTAAAAACTACGTGTATCATTTTTATTTTGTTATTGGAACCCCAGTCTGGGTATAGGCCTCCTCCAGTTTGCTCCAAGTCTCTCTATTCTTTGCTTTGCTCATCATTTAATGTTCCAATTTTGATATATTTATTCTTTTCTTCCTTTGTCTTAACTGAAGGGTTTTGGTCTCTTCCCCCCACGGGGACCAGCCGGCTTGGGGGTGATTTTGTATTTTCTATGTTTACTGAGTTGTTTTTGTTACTGTTGTTGTTGTTTTTCCGGTTGTTGGTTTTTAATTGCTAGAAATTCTTTGTTTCTTTCAAAGAGTTTCTTCTGGGACGAGACATAAGATCAAATGCGTTCTTTGTAGCAATTTTTTTGTGGCCTGTTGTAGCTATTGATTGTTTTTGTGAGTTGGAATTCAGGTTAGGGGAAGTAGAGGTTTCTCTCTTCCTCTTTTCACGGTTGAAGTCTGTTTGTTCTCTTATCACCACTTTACCGCCCCGAATGTAAGCAATATTGCCCTTTTTTCTTTCTTCGACCACTTTAGACTGCAAAGATTTTCTGATCTCTAACATTTCTTTTGTAAAATCAATTTTCACGTAAATACCTTGCGAAAGTTTGCTTTTATTTTTTAGTATTGAGTTTCGTCTCCAATTAGATACGAAGGTTATAAGTATAGGACGGCATCCATTGCCTTTCTTGTTTCCAATCCTATAGGCTTTATCAATTTCCTGCTCCTTGATATCCAATGAGAGGTCTGTGTTGATTTTATTTGTAATAAATTTGACTACATTCGTATCGTCCTCGCTCCCCTCATTTATTCCGAAGAATAGTAAATTATTCTTTTTCTTCTGTGTCTCTAATACACAAATTTTTCCTTTCAACTCTGAAACTTCAACACGTAGTTGTTGGTTTTGCTCCTCCAATCTTTTAAAATTCTCATCTATTTGTTGTGTAATGTTTCGAGTGACGGACTCTGTGATTGATATTGTTTGCCTCTCCATTTGTTCTTGGATTTTTTCCAGTAGTGTTTGCATTTGAGTATCCATTTCTCGATGTACAATTCCGGTATTGTACCAAACTACTTTCAAATTTGGCGCGTTAACGTTAAAAATTGGCGGAGTTCTATTTTCAATATATGGCAACACTTCGTGTATCGAATTACGTTGGTGAGGATGGTAGCAATGTCTGTCAATTGTCTTTGGTTTTCACTTGCATATAACTTCACTCCGATGGTGACACTTCCAATTACAGTTTTTAGGTTATGCTAGTGAAAGTTTTCACATTAGATATTTCACTTTGCAGCTACTTATCGTGTGTAATTTTTATCCACTTGCACTTCCCGCAACTTGTTCAGTATTTATAATCGAGAGTTATGTTCTTTGCACGGACTTAGACACAGTTTTTAAATATTTTTATTCGCGATTGACTTCGGTACGTCTGTTGTGAGTGACACCGGAACCGGAAAAAAAAAACAAAAAGTGAAGTAATTAAACATTAAATAATTAGTTTTGCACAAGGGAGCTAACTTAATTACACTCCGGTACATCTCCAAAGGTCTGACAGTTTAGAAATTGGTTTTTCCATATACCTATTTATATGTATACTTCGTTTCTTAGCATTTAGAGATTTAATATATAAACATTTAACTTTTTTTTAATATATTTATACACTATCTCGTGTAGTGAGCAGGAATTTAGTATTCAGACACAATTTTTAAGTGAATATAAAATTAAACGAACAAATTTTTAATTGCCTGAATTCTTGTACAGGTATTAAGACAGTAATTTAAGCAGTTTATTCTCAGTTGAGTGGCGGAACTCAAGATCGCGCTTGGTGATAATAATAGAAAAAATATAGCAAACAACTCTATGAAATACAATTTTAAATTTGAAATTTTCCATCTACGCCACCATTTACTGCATTCTTCAATCATAACCTCGATAAATCATGAATTTTATTATTTTTTGTAAGTTTTGACTTTGAAATTTCGTCGATTAGGAGGAATCTGAGTGTCTTAACATGAGATGTTCTCTACCTACTCTTGTATGCGGGATACAATGCGAATATTGCTCGTAATATTAGGTATATTACAATAATATCCTATTTTTTTATAATATTATTCTATAAATTCAGAAATTAACTAAATAAGTACTCCAACAGACCTCACGATTCATCGCGAGCTGGCTTCAACTCTTGGCCGTTCATGTCTGTGCACATGTGGGGAGAAGCACCGCTAGGAGTGTGGCAACTGGAAGTGTCTAACGAAGGCCGTTATATGGGTAAGATCATATATTTTTTATAGATATTCTTCAAACTATAAATAATTTTCAAACGTTTAAATATTGCTGCAATGGTGTAACAAATATTCAATTTAGTAATTAATCCCTCATGTTTCTATATATTTGTAATCTATTTAACCGACTTAAGAAATAGGCCTAAGACCATAAAGAAAATTTTACGTTATTCATGTTTTTTAAAAGTCTAATGTTATCATACGATGTAACGGTGACGCCTTTATGTCTCACAGCACTTTTTTATGGAAGTAAAGTTTACACGCTCGAGGATTGTTGACCGTTATCGAGTGCTCTACAAGTTTTCTAATGCAAGCGATAAAATGTGCAGCGAGCTGGTTCACAAGCGTATAGAATATCGTACTTTGTTGAATGTAAACTACTAAAGAAGATGTTTCGAAACGTTAAAAGTTCCAAAAGTGCAATTTATTTTAGTTAATAAATGTTATATTTTCTACTATAGCTACAGAAATTAAATATCACTGTCCTTAGACATTGTATATAAAATGCAAATAGTATGTGTAAAAGTTTGCTTAAAGTCTTAAAGCCTGGACCATATTAGATTTCCTAAAGTTAATATGAAGAACTTATTTTATGAAGTTTTTAGCTACAATCTAAAACACTATTAAGTTTTATAAACTCAATAGTATTTTCTTTTAACGAGCAAACTTACTTTAGTCACGAGAGATTCAAAACTTTACTAATATTAAAGTCTAGATCGAAACGTATAAATCGAAATCCGTGTCGAAGTTTCCAAAGCTTACTTTAATATTTATGGATACATAAGGGATTTACAAAAATCTACTTACTCACTTTCGAATTAGGTCGGGCAACGTTACAAGATTGGTCATTGACATTGTACGGGACAAGTGTACCGGCTGCTAAAAATGACCCGATACCATTCAGAAGTCCGATAATCCGGAATAGGAGCAATGCGACACGTCCCGTCGTCGTTCAGGTCGGAAGGAAAAACAGCAGAGGGAAGTCTGTCCATATAGTGCCTACACAATACACAGTGGGATTAGTGAAACGGAAAAAGAATAAAAACTCTAAGAATCCCAATAGGAATTCACAGAGAAAACAGGGTCGTCCGGCGACACGCTCGCCCGTAGAGAGCACTACGTTGCGAGTGACGTCAGCCGTTCCGGACCTGAGCCTGAACCTGCAAGGGGATCTGACAGACCCCCTGTCGGACGCCAGAGGGCGCAAGATGTCGAGCTTGTTCGAGCAGTATCCGAAAATTCAACGAATATATCCAGCACCCCTCCAGGCCAACGGTACCTTGCATGTTGATCGTCGATACGTTTTATTTCGTCGCCATAGTTTGAGCTTGCACGTCCACCACCTTATACCAGACTGTGATCTTTGCATGTCGTGTTTTGCGTTCATATAATTTTTTTTAGAAATTGCGCTGAAATATTTTTTTTTAATCTTTTATTTAACTTTTTTTTAGATGCTGTAGAAATATATTTGTTAATGTTTATGTGATTTTTTTTTAAATATTTTGTTATGTATATTGTATTGGGCTTACTATTAAAATAACTATTTCTTAATTTCACAATAACATTGCCTCTTAATTAAAAAAGCTTAAACTTTATAATAATTCTTATCTACATTTTAATAGTAACTCCAAACAGGTCAGATAATTTTCATTCAAAACAATTCAAAAACCAATTCACTTATATGCTTCTGTCTGTAATCTTTTAACCCTTTTAATGATTCCCCACATTGTAACGACGTACGACAAGGCTTCAATACAAATTCTGTGACCTTATATTTTTTTACAATAGACAAAAAACGCTTTCAAATCGTATACCCACTATTCATTTTAATTACGTAGCTGAAAAGATGACGTTCAGAATTGATTCGACGTTACGGAACTTTCAAATATGACAGTTTTCATTAAAGTTCGACAATACAAAGCACAAAACTGAGTACATTTGGTTTGCTTGTAGCGGGCCCCCTGACGCAGTGGGAGCTGATATTCTACGGCACGGAGAGTCCGGCGCAGGAGCACGCCGCGTCAGAGAGCAACGCTGCGGGGGACGCGGGCGACGCGGGTACGCTGTGGAGCGCGAAGGTGCCTGAAGTGCCGGAGGAAGTAAGACAGAACACTATTGACGACGATCTCGCTCTGGTCTGGCATGATTCACATGCGGTAAGTATTTTCCATACGCAGAAGTGAATATTATTTTTTTCAGTTTCACGCTGTATCCCGCATGTAGCAGATAATTTTTATACTTAATTTAAGCGGATCTCGGTTACTTTATTTATACACAAACGATTTTTTATGATCATCACGTCAGCATTTTACTTTTACATATTGGAATCTTCCAAGGTTCTCCACGCCGGTCGGGCCTTCGCCACCTGTATCTAGCGGCTTACCCAATACTAGCTGGAACAAGTACAAAATTATCATTCAACATGATCTTATTAAGTTATCGCCGTTCTGTTGTTTTTCAATTGCTTAAGCGCCATACTTATCTTATAGAGGCTAACGTCCGGGATATTCTCAGTATAGTGCCGAATAAGCTTGGCTCTGGGATCTTTAGCCAAGCTTTGAACTAGTGTTTGCGTGGGGTACGATTGCCCATAAAAACTCTTATCTCCCTCAGGATTTCCGGCCTAAAATGATGCTACTGCCATAAGTTTTAAGCCTTGTCAGTTGGCTTTGTCTGACTGAATGACTCAGAGACCTGCCTATTTAACCACCTGTAACGACTGGCATCCTCTGAATTCTGTTGTTTCGTAAGTTTGAGTGTCTCGTCGGAGAGTTGATTCATTTTGATATGGTGTTCCGTACGAATTGTTTCCACCACCTTTTTGTTTAGACCGTCCTATTTTTTATGTTAAATAACTTATTTTATTTAACATTTTATGAATAAAATGATTGAAACAAGTGTTCTTATGAAGAAATAAATAATAGCAAAAATATTTACAACTCTCGCTCGAGTAGACGGTTATTTTTTTTCTCGTTTTCACGTCACTCCATCAATCATAATCCATATGAAATTGGAAAAAAGCATTTTATTTGCGTATAATGAAAATGTTATTAATCAAATTAAAAACAAATATAGGATATGTGAAATATGAAATACCTTATACTCATATTATTATCATATATTTTGTATTTAATATCGGTACATTATATCAATATGTAACGTGCTTACGATATGTATTTATATACATAGTCTAAAAATACTAGCCTTAAAAAAATGTGGCAGTGGCACAAGTGTGTGGCTGTATCGTGATGGTTGTGGGTTCGATTCCTACTTGGGTCAATGAATTATTGCTTATTAATGGAACGGAATGTCCCCTCTGTCTACCCTGCAAAATTCGGGATACAGCGTGAAGCTGATAAAAAAATAAATCTAATAAAACTAACACTATTTCACACAATAGTTCATTCAAATATCATAATCTACATATTTTTGATCACTATTAAAACATTAACAACCATATAAAGATAAGATTATATCTCACAAATACAGACAAAATTGTTATCATGTCAATTTAACATATCTACAACATAAGCGCGTAAATAAATGAAAGCTGATAATATTACACTTATATTTATTACAAAATTGATCTGTTCTACCCACAACGTTACATATATTATTCATGTATACCATTGTTATTGCACGTGTCGAATAATATATATAAGCTATGTTTAATTATAAACATTTATTGAGACCCCTGTGGCGCAGCGACGAGCGCGTGACTGTGACACGACGTTTGTCGGTTCGATTCCCATTTTGGGGAATGGATTATTATTTATTCATATTTTCATTTCTTCGCTTCCGGTACCAAGGGAAACTGCAGCGTTGAGTTCTGCCACTCAACCTATATATAATAATAACTACTCCCCACTATACCCCGAAAGAGGGGGAAGAAAGTATCTTAACACTGGGTTCCCAGGTCCTACCCTGCTATATACAGGATTAAAAAAACAAAATCTAATAATAGCGTTTATTGACAATTTATCACCCGCTGTCGGACACACGATACTCTTAAAGCTTTATCAAAAGTGAAGTACTGTCTCGGTCACGTCGATAAGTTGATACCCGACACTGCGCGGAGCGTTCTTGAATTGTTGAGGGAAGTATACGATAATGCTACTTGAATGTACTTTAATTTTTCTTTGAAGCTAGCAGCTATGGTTTTTTTAAGTTATTTTGATGGTGTTAACCTATTATTATAAAATGTATGAAAATTAAATAAAATATTTTGCTATTGATATACATCGTATTATATACATAATTATTATTGAATTGGATATAACTCTTATAACAATCGATCCAGTGTCTTAAAACTATGTTCCCTCTGCCTACCCTACTATGTGTGGGCTGATACAGCGTGAAGCTGATTTTTTAAATTTTTATTTTCAAACGATATCCCGGAAGTAGTAGAGGCAGAGTGAGCCTATTGTTAAAACACTCTGCTTCCCACTTTCCGCCGAATTTTGGAAGCAAATTGAGAGGTAAAACTCAACGTCGTTCTTTGCCTCGGCACTTAAGCGGAAATATCAAATATTTAATTTCCTCGAGTGGGGATCGGACACACAACTGGCCCAGCTTACAATCATACGCTTGTGCTGGAAGTAGTTTACAGCAGAAATTTTCAGCGACATTAATTGGAACGTTTTGGCTCATAGATATTTCGTTTGTGCTGATGATGTAGAGCTGCCGGAAATCGCATACGAATGCGGTATGAGGCTTGATGTCCTTATTTATGTAGTGATAATACAACTTTTGTCTTTAATTTTGCTAATATCGTAAAAAAATATTTGTTAGTCATTAATATTTACTAAAAATAATTTCGTGTAGTGTTTCCTGTGTGCATTTATATTTTCTAGATATTCAATAGTCTAATTTTAGTTCAATATAATATCTAGTTATATATTACTTTTGGTTTTCGCAATGAAATAACCAATATACTATGATAATAAATATACTGAGTAATTGTAATAATTGATGTAACTAGTAGGTATATTTCATTTTTTAAATACAAAAATTTGAGACAAGTACAGTGATGTTAGTGGGTGGGTAGTCCTGAAATACTTATAACAAATTGAAGAATATTCCAAATATCTGTTTTCTATGAATAATTTGTGTTTTTTTACTATTATCAATTTATTTTATACTGTAATTATTTCCTACAGATCCGTGAAGAGGGTCCAGCCGTGGAGTCAGGGTATGCTGCCAGCGGCTGTACCACGCACGCGTCCCAAGCGCCTCACCGCTGCTTAGGTTTGTGCCTATTGCTCCTTCTAATCCTGTCCATCCCTACCCAAATACAGCCTAGTAGAATAAAACACACACTAACAACTAGTATATACTATAGAAATAAGCAGAATAATCAAAATGTATTAGATAGTTACATAGAGAAGAATGTAAGACCGCCTCGAGCGCCGTGCTTGAGTACAGGCCTACGCGGTGCTGCTAGCCTAGTACTCGAAGCTCAGAATAGTTGAACACACTGTTTCTATAGAGAGTACACACTACTACGTTATTTTATATTGGCTAATGAAATTGTTTATTTAATTAAACCATGTATTGGTCCCAACTCATTTTTTATATTTTTTTCAATAATATATTTGAGACCAATGTCTTAAACGTTGGCGTAGTATTTAAATATTAAATTTATATGTATTATATCTTAAAAGTAATGTAAAAATGTTGGAGCCAATATTTAATCCAAGGTCTGTCTATGTTCGTGCCTTTTCACCCCTACCCTCCTATTACGAGACAGTATAGAAGTAAATACAAATTGTTTTCCTGAAGTCTGTATTAATTTAATAAACAGTTTAATAGACGTTACACTGTAATAAAATTTTTAGTACGATAAAAAAATATAAATTATATTCTATTAAAACAATTTTTAAAGCAAAAAAAAATCAGTGAAAGTACCATAAAATACTTTTTCATTGTATTTATTAATTTAATTTTATATGATTAATGTAGATAACATCAAAGACAAATTAATTCGTTTGTTCCACTTTTCAAATTTGACACGAATGAAAATAAATTTTGAAATTTATTTATTAATTTGTAATTTATTTTTTATGGTTGTTAATATTTTCTTTACAAAATATAAGTTTTGTATTTAATTTTTCCGTAACAATATTATTTACTTAAACTTGATTTGCTTTAGTAAATATAAAATTATGTTGATATTGGTTTTCTGTGTTGTATTACTTTATACTGTCTAGTTTCTTCACACTCTTTGATTAAAGGCAGCTTTTATACATGTAAACGCACTAACTGTTGGTATAAGAGCTCAGACTAGAGAATAGGGTTATCAGCGTTACAAAAAATAAGCTGAATGTAATTTTTAATTTTTTTTTGTTTTGTTAATAAAACAATATTTTTATATTTTGTAATTTCCTTTCTGTAATTTTTCTTTGATAAAATAAAAAAGTAGTTTGTTGAACTAAAGTTTTAACAGATAGTCCGTTACGTTCAGTATATTTTTCAAACATGCCAACCCTAATACGAGCTTGCTTACGGTTGCCAAGGAACTGGCCTACATACTCGTAGCTGCCGCAGTACTCGAAATTTATAATTTAGTTGAATTACATATATAAGTACAACATATTATTTTATAATATTTTTTTTATATATTTAAAATAACAATAAAACTACCATAATGTACACCGGATACTGCCACAACGCAATCATGTCTCGATCGTACTTAAATAATGGCCTGTTTACATTAGTTGAAACTTTAGGTATAGTTAATTTTCAGATGTTTCACTATATATAGTCCAAATATATATATATATAATTTTTGTAACTTGGCTTAGTAATAAATATGAATATAATAAATACGTAACTGAACAAACAAGCTTTTTTTTACATCGCAGTGATTTAAAAAATAAATGTAGCGCTTAAATTTCG
>JBAIZZ010000050.1:369544-446740 GCA_037355905.1 Heliconius aoede
ATTGTAGTTTTAAATTGACAATTGATTTTTTACATAAATTTTAAAATGACACGTGTATTTGATACGATTTTTTTTTGTTGTGTATTATATAGTCCAAAGACTTGACAATTTCGGCTCTTTCTTTCGATCCATCTTGGTCTTTTATTTTCCCATCTTATTATTAGTACTAACATTATTTTCTATACATCACATTCCATATGTTTTAGTTATAAGTTCATAGTGTTAATATAAGTAGGGCGCGGTTCCCTCTACAAGCGAACAAGTAATTTATACGCGCAGATTATATTGAATTTTGCAAGGCACAAATGCTGGGTTATTTCTAAGGGTACCCTACAACGCTTTTGCAGGCGATAATGCTCTTTAAGGTTCGAGAAACAAGGTTTAACACTCTTTAAGTTCTCTATTCTATTTCTAATTTACTATAATTCTCAACTATAACTATAGATTTCTTTTTCTTTAATAATAATTAATTATTTTTAATAATTTTCAATAGTCATCCATTGTCGTGCATAATATTTTTATATAATACTTTTGCTCAAGTTGCCATTTCACTAGATAAGTGACGAGCTTCCATTGTAAATATATTTTGAAAGTATGTAAATAAATGAGTTCCTATTTTTTAATTGAGTGGTTTTATTATATGAATGCATTTTAAGTATACTTAAAAGTATAAAAATTGTTAAACCATTTTTTTTGTATTTACTAAAAATGAATTTAAAAAATATATATGTACCTACTAATCAACGGTCCGCTTTACATCGACACCACAGCGAAGAAATAAAAAAATAAATACTTTATTTCTTAGAGTGGGAAACTCACAACCAGTCCCACTTACAGGCACACTTTGTGCCTCTGCGCCGCGACAGGCGGCAGTCCAATATTATATGCATCAGTAAAACCTCATATTGCAAATATTTATAGCACTGATTACGTATCTGATGGACTTCGAGCCGTAGATAATCGCATTAGACTGATTAATTTTGTTAATTATATTTAGTGCAAACCAGTAATTATGAATGTTATACTTTTCAGTTAATATTAACGGTTAGTGTTTGGTAACTATTTCCCTAAATAAGATTTTTAAAATTAAATCAGCTTCACGCTGTATCCCGCACAGCACTGCAGGGTAAGCAGAGGGAACCTAATGTTGAGACATTACGTTCCCCATTTAGGGAATTGCGTGTTGATATGGAGGCAGAGCGTGTTGAGTGGCGCAACTCGATGCTGCGATTTGCCTTCCCCGAGTGGGCATTGAATCAACAACCAGTTGCGGTTAAAGTCCCACACTTGAGCCTCTGCGCCACGACAGGCCTCAATAAAAGATTGTATATGAAATAATTATAATGCAATAAACTATGGTTATATTAACTAAGCACTGTGAATAATGACTGATGTGGCTTCTGTTAACGCGCTGATATTTGAAGATGTGAAAAATATGTACTTTATAAATATTTTTACTCCAGATGTATTCCGCACATAGCAGGGCAGGCAGAGGAAACCCTTGAACCTAGTGTTATGACACTCCGTTCCCATCAAGACACTTCTGTTTTCCATTACTTATGATTTGATTTGTATGTTTATCTTTGCGTGAATTTCAATATGCAATTATAATGACAACCAAACGTAATATATAAATGTGGAAAACAAAAATATATCATATTTATTATTAAGAAAATGATTAAATATATGTGTTAGGTAAATGTAAGCCTCAGGAAGTGTTGATCGACACAATTCTATAGAGTTTATTTATATGTCGGCAGTGGGCTGCAGCAATATTACATTGTGTTTCTCACTTCACCGTGCTCCCGATATACGATCAATATACGGTATGTATCGGGTAATAGAATAGATGTGAACGAAATAGCTTCACTGGAAGTGGCTCTTTCAGACTTTAAACTTAAATAATAGTAGGGTGTTGTAGAAAGGTAAAGATTTAATTATGAACTATATTTAAGCATATAAGTATATTATACATTTTAAGTATGATGTATGCCTGATATAACAGTGTAGGCAGAGGGAACCTAGTGTTAAGAAACTCCGTTCCCCAGATTCAGCTGAACTTTTCGAGCTGTTAGAGCGAAAAAATGAAAATATTGACATATAATA
The DNA here is from genome assembly GCA_037355905.1 of Heliconius aoede. Classification (NCBI taxonomy): domain Eukaryota; kingdom Metazoa; phylum Arthropoda; class Insecta; order Lepidoptera; family Nymphalidae; genus Heliconius; species Heliconius aoede. The sequence goes on from JBAIZZ010000050.1 coordinate 371,651, forward strand.
ATTCATTCCCCAGTAGGGATCGAACCTTCAACCGTAGCGGTACAGTCACACTTAAGCCTTAGCGCCACGACGGCCTCAGTCCTTTAGTTATAATATATATTAATATTACCACATTTGAGAAATGTGAACACTTGTAATAATCGCTTTTGGTTGATACTTATTACAGAAAAAAATGTGTATTCAATAAAAATCCGGTGCCACATCTAGGACATGGTCTGTAGGGGTTTACTTCACCAACCCCTATCTCAATTCTACCTCAGAAACTCGAGATTCTTACTAAAAATGCCGATAATTACATAGGGGGAGAAAAAAATATTGCGTTCGGCCCCTAATTTGATCGCATCCCCTTGCGCCCTGGTACCGCACATGTGTTCTAACATTCTCCTTTAATTTAATATTATATAAATTTAAAGTAGATTTTTTCTTATCAGAGAAGTAAAGTATATGTATAAATCACGAATCAAAAAAATCCACGAATGTTTATAATATGTATTTTATGAGGCTGGTCGTGCCTCAGGGGAACAACGTGACTGCATTCGACTGGTTGTGGGTTCGATCCCCACTCGAGGAAATGAAATATTTAATTAAATTTATATTCTAATTTCTTCGCTCTGGCGTCAAGGCAAAGTGGGGCGTTGAATTCCGCCACATATTCTATAATGACATACCTAACTATAAACGTAAAATAAAAATAATTGATTTAACCAAGATTCTCCGTTTTACATAAAAAATCATTTCAAAACAGAAATTGAAAAAATAATTACGTTACAGATATAAAATATATATGTATTTTAAGAAAATGTTATTCCTAATAACCACATTTAGTGTTATTAATATTAAACCAAACGTATTACTGAAAGCTCTGCGAGGTCAATTAGGAAGTTGACGGTAACTTTAAGCACATCTATGAGCTTGCTCTGATTTGCACTCGAGTAAGGAATACCGCAAACATGGAAGTTCGTTTACGAACTGATTACAAACTAACCACTCGTATAAAGTATATAGTAATACGTATTAAATCTTATATAGATAATTACTTAGCTGTAATTATATTGTATATTATGTAAAATGATACACATTAAAATGTATGTAGAGGTCACTCGTGGCGCAGAGACATAAGTGAGCGACTGGTTGTGGATTCGTTCCCCATTTGAGGAAATGAAATATTTAATATTTTCATTTCTTCGCTTTGTTGTCGAGGCAGAGCGCGGCGTTGACTACTGCCACTCAACATGCAATGCCTTTAGAATTAAATTTAATTATTAGCGATGGTTGTGGGTTCGATCCCCCGTGTGCTAATGAAAATAGCTTTTTTCATTTTACAGATTTGAAAGTGTTTCGCAATAAAATAAAATTCGCAAAAGAGTTGATGAAAAACAGAGTGTCATAACGTTCAATTGCCTATATATATTTAAAAAAAAATATATTCTTTACATATTTTTGTCCCTAGGCTTGCTGCTGCCAATAAACTCAAAATATAAATCAGCATTTTGTGTCGAGTGCTCTTTCTAATCAGAGTTGAAGCTTTAGGATGGAATTTAATTAGCTGATGTAGTATTTGGACAAGACACACAATATTGTAATGTGTGTAAAACCTCCATTATGTTGAGCGTTCATAAATTTGAACAGGTAAAATCCAATTCTTGATTGCTTTAATTTTTACCGAATGCCGCCGCTCGTCACGCAATGACTGCAGAAGTCGGCGGAAAGTGGGGAGTAGAGTGTCTCAACACTAGGCTCCCACTGCCTACCCAGTTGAAAAAAATCTAAATCAAAATATTCTTTATTCAAATAAGCTTTTACAAGTAGTTTTGAGCAAGTCAGTAGTGTCAGTCCCACCGGAAGCTACCAATATGGAGGTATATCCACACTTGAACCTGCAAATTAATTAGTTTATTAATTAAATTGGAAGTGAGTTTGTGAAGTTCACTATAATCCTATATCATATATAACTAAGATATAGAGGGAAGTATCTGAGTAAGTAACTGAGATATATAAGGAGGTACATAAATGTATGTAAGCATTATTATATTTGTTGTCGTCGGTATATTTTTTTGGCAAGCGTCTTTTGTCACTTATCTCAATTATATTTACATTTCAAAGGTATTTTTTCATGAAATTTTATTTTTTTATCGCTTTATAAGGGTTTCAAGATCTATTTATATATTTATAAGCTAGTAAAAGCAGGTTGTGGGCTCGATCCCGCTCGGATAAATTAAGTATTTAATATTTTTTTTCTCGTTCGGGTAACAAGGTAAAGCTTAGCGTTGAGTTCCGTTATTCGACACACAACTGGAAGCGGAGTGTTTTTCCACTGGATTTCCTCTGCCTACTCTAATTTATGTGCAAAACAGCGTGAATCTAAAAAAAAAACAAATAAAACACGTAATAAAAGAAGAAAAAAAAGTATTTTTTCTAATTATGAAGTAAATATGAAACATGTCAAATAGCTAAAATAGTTCAAGTACTATTAATACCATAGGTTCCAAAATCATTATCAAAAGCTCTAAACTATATTACGAAGTTCAAGTAGGATATATTATAGAGAGCATGTCGGGGCTTGCACTCGAGTAAGCCACCGCAAGCATGAGAAGTTCGTTTGTGAACTGATTGTTTGCTGGACTGTTTGCTGCAATATGGTTTTAGATAAGATTATTATTCGACATATGCACCTAAATTATAGTTTAAATATTATTGGCATTATAGAATATTAATTTTCTTCAAAAATTATGTCATGATTGTGACTTTTATCCTTGTCCCTTTTATTTTACTTACTTTATATTAATAACATTTTAAGGCAAAGCAGTTCGTAAAGAAATATATAATTAATAAAATATTTACACATCACAAAGTGAGATTAAACAAATTTATTTAGATTGAAAATGAAATAAAGTTGCCAAAAATTCAAGAACAGATCGAATCAGAAGAAGAAGAGAGATCGACAGACAGAGAGTCTTATGTAAGGATACTGCGCTCTCCACTTTACGGTGAATTTTGGAGTGACGGAACTTAACACCGCGCTTTTTCTCGACATAAGAGCAAAGAAATAAAAACATTCAATATTTTGTATAGTAGTAAACTAAATAAAGAATCAAAAAAGTACTTCTTGCACTTGCACATTGTAAATCATTTCTATTAATGAGTGGCTGATTTGTCAGTCAGTCATGTCGAGTAGGCAGGCTCATTACTTTGTAACAATGAAATTTGATTTTATTTGATTTTTGGACATATGTCTATATTTAATAAACATAATAAATACAATAATTACATTGTAAAATTGGAAATTGTTTTAATTTAATTATCTACAAAATCGTTATGATTATAGGCGTCGTTCAGTATAATTTGGCCGGTGTTAACGCCTAATTTCTTTACAGCCAAGGTTAAATGTTGCAATTTTCACATTATTTAACATTTTAATGAGCAATCAGCCCTGACTCTTTGTTATGTGTAATTAAGGGTCGGTTTTAAATAAGGTCAACAATTATCGGGAAAAAGGTTGATAATTAAATTCTTCCGATTTGAGATATAATGTCACGAAAGTGTGATTTTACGAAATTGAAAATATGTTTATTTTGTTTAGAAATATATTTTAATATTTTATTTTGGTATTTTCATTATATTGTAGAGAAAAAATCTACATGAATAATACGCTTAACACCCCCACAAGATCTCGAGATAAATTTACTTGACAGAGACGGCCAGCAAAGTGCTTCTATAAGGGTTTCATTTTTTGTTATGAGATACGGGGGCCTTAAAAAGTAATAAATAATTAAAATAATCCTTTTATTAGTTTCAGGCACTTCAATTTACGTTGGCCGAGAAATATTAAAAAGTAATAACGTGTTTAATCAACTAGAATATTTAACTTTTGAGCATCCGTCGGAGCTTAATAAACTTCGAAGTTAAAGAAAATTTCTAATTGCGATTTTTTTCTGTCAACATCTTACAAAGGCTGAGTTTAATTGATCCACAATTTGCCTTATTTTTACAAAAACTTTGCAGCAATTAGACATACTTGATTGTTTGAAATACTTAAAAATGTTAAGATAACTAGGCCAGCCGTGGTGTAGGGGCTTGTTTTGAAACAAAGCGCAGCATTTACTTCCACCACTCAACACGCAATGCCTCCAAAATTCGGCAAAAAAGGGGAATACTCCATTTCCATTTGTCTTTGTGTCAGCATTATAGCGAGTAAAGCGAATCGAGCAGGAGGCCTCGTTTTCAACCAAGTTATTTATTCATTTATTTTATCATCCACTTCCATATCTGATATTAAACCATATAATTTGGTTGATTTGATTTGATGTCGTGGCTCAGATGCATAAGCAGGCCACTATAAGCGCAGTGATTGTGTATTTGATTCCCACTCGAGGTGATGAAATATATAATATTTTCATATACCCGCCCTGGTAATTATTTTACAGGAAATAATAAGGAAAACAGTTTTATCCTCAATGTTTTTAAATTCAGAGGTTAATTTTGTAAGTGAAATTTCTTGACGTAAGAATTAATGATATTTTGACCCTTGTTCTGAGGGAGGGTATGGCCTGAGGCAGTGAAAATCTTTAGATCGATTTCATAAAAAAAGGTAAATTGTTTTTCTAACCCCTATATATATATGTTTGAAGCAATAAACTTTTATATATTATGGCATAATACCATCCTACTGTGTGCGGGATACAGCGTGAAGCGTTTTTTTTTGTATAATATAATAATAAGCTAGTAATAGTTAATCTGCAGGAAATGTAAGTCATATTTTAAAATGACTTCAGTGGTTATCATAACACTAAGGCGCAACTTAGTGTTATGATGTTCGTAGTTAACTCCCCGCTTACAAAAAAATTATTTCCCCCGAGTGAGATTCGAATCCACAACCGTCACGCTTACATTCAGACATTCTGCAATATTTAATATAGAAATTAATTGTTATTTTTTAGCATCTCGTCGGGATACCTCACATCGCAGAGCAGGCAGAGGGAACCTCGGAACCTAGTGTTAAAACACTCGGTTCATATTAAGACTTCTGTGCAACAGGAAACGCGACAGGTTGAGGGTTCGATTCCCACTCCAGGAAAATTAATATTTATGTAATTTTCGTCTACCAAGCTATACTACTGCCCTCTTATAGTTTGTATGCAAATTTTTAACTCTATTTGTAGGTAAATTACGCGTTTCTTAATGTTTAATTATAATTCGACGTTGACCGAAAGAATAGTGAGTTTTTCAACATTTAGGTTAATGGTACTTTACTAAATGACCGAGTAAATTTAAAATAGATTTTTTGAAGTAATATATAATTATATATTTTTCGTAGATAACATCATGTGTCGAGTTGCTTAGAGCATTGTGGGTTGGAACCTCGCTTACGATATTTTTTTAATTTTCCCCTTTCTGGCCAAAACGTGGTGTTAAGTAACACGCATTCTCGAAACTGAAGAACTAAGTGTCTGACACATTGCTATCGAGGGTACGCTATGCATATGAAATTGGACAGGTTCTGTTCATTTCTTTTTACTTGACAGTTCAGGTTGTATGTTAAAATTATTTATAAATTTTTAACACTTTTAATAGGATAGGTAAAAATATTTCTATTTTGCGATTAGGTTTTTTGAATATACAGAATACAGCATTCTGTATTCTGTACATTTTTAGCCCTTGCACCGACAACGGGCGGGTACTCTGTTCCTGAGTAATATTCCCCCTATGTGCATCTTCTTATCTTCTTACTCTAGTATATTCGAAATAAGAACATATATTATTTTATTATTTGTACAATATCTATCTAAGTTATACGACAGAAGTAGCATACTGTTTACGGAGACATTAAGGTACTTAACGTGTATCAGGGGTGTAAATAAAATAGATAGAGGTAATTAGTGTCGGACTGTAGAAGGGTCATTTACTTTGGAAGAGCAGAAAACGTGCCTAATGGACACGCTACTCTGAGAGCGTTAAGACTGTACCAACAATCGAACGACTCTATACTTAATCAAAAGTTATTTTGAGCTTTTAGAGTTGCCAAGTGTGTATATATAGTTTTATTTAAAAAACATTTATTAAATTTTGGCAAAATATATTTTATTCAATTGTATAAGGCTTTTATAGATTAGTTAAATTTGTGGTTTTTTGTAACAAAAACATGTCGTATATTTTTTAATATAATAATGAGGTTCACTCGTGACGTAGGGACCGGAAGTGTCTTAATACTAGGTCCACAAGTTCTCCCAGCCAACCCCGCCATGTGCGGGATATAGCGTGAAATGAATATTAGAGATATTTAAATGTTTGCAAATATTTTTAATTTTAAAAGGTTAAAACTTATTTCCAAACGCGAAAGTATTTTCCAAATACACTTTTTACTCGTCTCCGCGTTAAACGTGAGTGTCACGAGAGAATTAATGAAATCCCGCCCACACACTTAGAAGCTAGACTTTTTATAGCTTCGCTGGCTGTGATTAAAATCGACGTCAAATAACAGAGAAAAAGGAGCCAAGCTGTGCTATGCATAATACAGTTATTTAAAAAAAAAATGTATGTAAATAGTTAATGAAAAATAAATAGCTACATCCGTAGCTAACCGTAACAAAAAATAATGTATATATGTATATATTAGGTCTACAACTTTGCTGCCCGCCGCTTTCCAAAAGATGGCCCTAGTAGCCAGTAATAGTTCAAATAAATAAATCACAGTTGTTTTCCATCAGTTTTGACATCTATAAATATAACCTTACATCGATATTAGTTACTTTTTGTTTGCGTCATATAGTTATACTTAATTAAATATGTCAACTTATAAACCGAATTCACGTCATTAGCGGGAGATTTTACTTTTTTATTTCAACATGAAAAAATCGGCGGCTGAGACTCATCGAGTTATTTCAAGTACTTATGGTGATGATACTATTAGTGAAAAAACGTGTCGCGAGTGGTGCCAGCGCTTTAAAAGCGGTGATTTTGTTGTTGAAGATCGGCATAGCGGTGGCAGAGAAAAAACTTTTGAAGATGATGAACTGGAGGCTTTACTTAATGAAGACTCGTGCCAAACTCAAGAACAGCTAGCAAAATCATTGGGAGTAACAAAACGGCCGCAATACGCTGATAGACACGAAAAAGTAATTTTGCAACACGACAATGCTCGACCTCACGTGGCGAAAGTAGTCAAGACGTACCTCGAAACACTGAAATGGGAAATTCTACCTCACCCGCCATACTCTCCAGATGTTACTCCATCTGATTACCATTTATTTAGGTCGATGGCACACGGCCTGGCGGGCCAGTGCTTCGATTCTTTTGAAAAAGTGAAAGAATGAATCGATTCTTGGATCTTATCAAAGGATGAAGAATTTTTCCGAGGCGGGATTCGATTGTTGCCTGAAAGATGGGCCAAAGTAGTGGAAAGTGATGGACAATACTTTGAAACATAAATAAAATACCTTTTTTTTTTTATATAATTTTTAAAATTAAAAAAAATACGGCGGTTGAAAAGTTGTAGACCTATATATATAAATTCTTTTTTTTTGGTTTTTAAAGTTATTTACGGATAAATGTTGCATGAATGTATGTATGTCCATAAAAATATATGTACTATTGAACATTCTTTATGTGAAGCCAATAAAAATATTTGCCTATTCATTTTTAGGATCACAATATCCCAGTGCAGCATGCAGTCGTAGCGCATAACCATAAGTGTGTGAAGCGTGTCAACTCGACAGGTTGTAGATTCGATTCCCACTCGAGGAGATGATATATTGAATTGGTGTATGTCGACACGAGAGCGGGCTTTGGCACGGCATTGAGTTCCGCTACTCGACACACAATTCCTTCAGAATGCAACGGAAAGTAGGGAGCGGAGTGTATTAACACTAGGTTATACAGCGTGAAGCTAAAAAAAGTATGCAGTATGCATTAAATGTTACATACGACTATTCTACAATAGTTTCTGCACAATAAGAAAACTCAGCTAAAAATAAAATTTACATTGCCTTTAAAGCAGTTTTATATATTAAATAAATCAGTATTTTTGTATTTTCCGTTGAATATCAGATAGGCAATAGCCTGATTACGGAATATACTTAAACTACAAGTTTAATTAAGTTTGATTTAACCAAGAAGTTAATATTAGTTATATTGTAATTCTATTTGAGAGGTTCTTGGGCAGCATACGGTAGGTATATTATGCGTTGATTAAACTAAGACAGCTTCTCGCTGTATCCCGCACACAGCAGAGAAGGCAGAGGGAATCCAGTATTAAAGCAATCCTTTCTTCACTTTTTAAAGCATTACGTGTTAAGTGGCAGAACTCAAGTTGTCTCGATACGAGAGCAAAGAAATGGAAATATAAATTTAAATAAATTTTTCATTTACTCGAATGAGGATTGAACCCACGACCGTCGCGTTACAGTCACACCCTTGTACGGCTAAGCCTAAATCCATTGATCTATTCTTTTTGGAAGGTTCTAAAATATTCTCGCTTCTGTCAGATAGTCATATTAGGGAATCGAGAATATTTTTGTTTAACCTTTCTTTAGAAAGGGGCAGGATGAAATAAAAACATAAAAATACAATTTATTTCTTACTTATTATTGTTCTTGTCCATTAATTTGTATAACGACTGACTGTAAATGGATATCGTTCATAAAAAATACAAATTTTGCTGAGTTAACTTTTCGTTTATTATTTAACTAACCCGACCCGTTACTTTAAATAAATACTCTTTTCTATATTATTTTACATTTTTTTGTTTCCACTTTCACTTTTATTAAAAGTAATAATTACTATACTGTTATTGTAGCGTGACGGGATTTTTAATTGAATGAAATAATTGTGAGTTAGTATTCCAATGGCGGAAAAACAGACAGAAGTCAGCAATGGGTTAACGCCGGAAAATGCTTTTTAATTATTCTTCTTCTTTCAGCTTCACGCTGTATGCCGTGTAAGGCAGGCACAGAGAACCGAAAAAAAGGTGGTGCCATTACTTTTCACTCAAATATTTGTATCGGTTTACGTCTTTATATTCAGAGAGTCTCATAATAATAAATGTACCGAATTTCTTTGTCATATACGTTCATTTTGCTTGCTTGAAAAACAATTGAAAAATGGCGGTAACTAGTTTTTTTTTATTTATTCCAACTTTAGAATGTCATATTTAATGGTACAAAAACCAGCCAGTTACATTCAGTACAGCCAAAGAGGTTTGATTACCAATAATATATTCAAAATACGTATAAAATAATTTCTCTTTTGAATTTGAGCTCTTGCATCAACCGTTGTAACATTTGTGAATCTTTCGCTGACAGCAATTTTAACTGACCATTGTTTAGTTTGAGCGTTCGTTTAATGAAACGTGTCATTAGTCTTTGTCGGCTTTATAATTTATCTTCTGATTCCTTAATTAATTGTGGGCTTTTCCTTAAGAATAATGACTCTTACTTGGAAGAAGATTTTATCTTTACGCGACATATTCGTAATAATATGATATATGATATTGTTGTCTCTGGTATATCTGTTATTTATATTAGAAATTCTTCGGTATACATTTTTGTATTCTTTTTAAATATTTATCTAAGCTTAGTTTAAAATCATTTTTGTTTATTATTTTATATATCAGTTTATTATTTTTGTAAATTGCTTAAATATATTAAAAATATATATATTTGAGTTCATCAAGCGTGAAACTTATATTTATATTATTATATTTATTTATTATTAATCATGTCAATTAATTATGAAAGTATGGATTCAGTCGAATTAGCGAAGGTTAAGGGATCTAAACGGGAACTGGACGTATCTAAAACGTAATTTTACTTTCGAAACGTCTTTCGAAATCGTTATGTTCTTTTCGTGTACTATCTGAGGAAGAAATCTATGGGTTGTACTTTAAGATAAAAAGTAATTCGGGTTAATAAAATTTTTCTCGTGTATAATGAGATCTGTTTAGTAGTAAATATAAAAAAAAACGCGTAAAAAAGCTTTTTTAATTTTTTTTATCTGATATAAAATTCATGAATAACATGTAAAATAAAAAAAAAACCTTTCTCTGTATAATAAAATGAATATAAAACTCAGCTCTATTAGTAATACAGCCTCTGCCACCTCACCAAGAATAAACTATGATACTAAAAAAATAATACTAAATTAAAACAAATACATAATAATACAAAAAAAAATACATAGCATACAAGAAATTTCTTTGAATAAACCCAAAATGCTACGACATTTTCAATACCAACGTTAGAATAAGTTCTGTTATGTTTGCGTCACGTACATCTTATGTATTTCCTTAGCGCCTCGATCGACATCATTGTGAGTAGCAGGTACTACTTGGCCTTACTATCGACATCCAATCCGAGTCATTCGTTTTGGCCATTGAATTCATTTTGGTCTTAGAAAATGAAAGTTCTATTTCAAATAGAAATGTAAAGAGCCCACTCGTGGCGCAGACGCAGAGACTGTGACTGTAAACATTTCATGTTGTGGGTTCGATTTCCACTCGAGGAAAGAAGAAATTTATTAAAAAAATATATTTTCACTAGGAAAAGCGTTATAATGTCATAATGGGAACGGAGCAGATTAATATTAGGTTCTCTCTGCCTATCCTGCTGTGTGCGGGATATAGCGTGAATCTAAAAGAAAGAATATACTTAATTAATACTTCGGTTCTATGGATCTATAATATTTTATGAGTCTTTTTATAAAGTTTACTATAATTGGATAGTATTATAGGGTAAAATGTTAAAATTAAATAAATTTGCAGAAGAGCTAAGAGAAATTGCACCGATCACTTACAAAGTAAATTTAATCAAACCGTTTCTCTTCAATCAGCTATCTTATTACCCGTGAACTGTTCAACAAATTAAATACGTATATATACGTTGCGCGCTGCTCTGTTGAAATTTGAAGCTACAACAAAAAATATATATTTTAATTATACGCGGTGTGATATAATTATTATATTGTAAAAAATGGTCAATTACATATTTTATTAAATCATTACATATATTTAGAAGGTATATGATACTTATTTTTGACTTCATGAACTAACTTCATGATAATTTTAAGAGAATATGTAAAGTAAAAGTATATAACACACCGATGAGTATATATTATTGAATTATAGTATTATATTTATGAGGTGCACTATATATTGTTACCAAAAATAAAATTTATCTCCCAATATGGTCTGATACGATAGTATAACTAATAACTTTGTTAAGAAGTTTATCTTGATTTCCGCAGACTACGGCTACTTGGAAAATCAAAATTTAACTAAAAAAAATAACAAAAAAAAAAAAAGCATTCGTAACATTATTTCACTTTACAAAAAGATCATTGTGAACGCTTTGAATTTTTCTCTCGTTTCATGTCCTCTTGTGGTCTATTATTTGTATTTAGTATATGTACATCCAGTCACGTGGAAGTCGGAGAGTAAATTAGTTTTTGCGGTACACAGCTCTGGTTGAATTTAAAAACGGATTTATTTCAAATCGTTTCGACATAATTATAATTAACGTGAGAGAAAATTCTGATTAAGATTTTATTTTTTAATTTAATGATGTAAATAAAAAAACAAAATAAGTCACGTCCATGTACTAGGCTGTCGTACCATTTTCAGGATTGTTGTTGTTAACCTAAATATTTCACATTAATTTCAATTTAATACCACGCGATCTCGAGATAAAATATCCTGTATGTTGTCCTGACGGACGGACAACATTAAATATATATATAATTTTGTCCGTCCGTCTAATATATATATTAAAAGGGTTCCATTTTTATCTTTTGAGGTACGGAACCCAAAAAAATACACGTAAGGTCACTGCGAGGTGTATATGTATATATTAGCATATGACATGATAAACAAGTGTCATTTCAACATACAATTTCAGTAAAAAAAGCACCTCATGTGCCGAAAGGCTTGCTGACTGCATTGCGGTCAGGCCAACGCCAGACCCACCAATGTCCGTGTGTAATGACAGATCCGGCTTGAATAAACAAAAAATAAAACGTAGATGCTGGCGATTTAAAATAACTAAACAAATAACTAGAATGAATGTGCTGAACGGAGTGCTTAAACCCCGGAGGACATTCTCTGTCAATGATCATCTTTAGGGTCTTCAAACTACCTGGTACGGAGTATCGTATGACCATCCCAAGACCCTTAATATTTCTATATGAAATTTCACCATAATCGGATAAGCGATTCGGCTCTGATTGTTACACAGATAGCCAGACAAATAGATAGACAGAGTTACTTTCGAATTTATAATATAGATATGGATAAATAAAATGTCAAAACTATTTCTTCGTCGTTCGTCACTTCATAGAATTTTACGATACGACATATTATATACGATAGACTTATGACTGACTAAGAACGATCACATAACGTTGCAACTATTTTCAATAATTCTACCCTACTCATATTAAAGCATACCTATGTGCATAATTAGCTCAAATGTATATTATATTTGAGGCCAGTCGTGGTCCAAGGGTTGGCAAGCGTAGACAGGAAACAGCTTGTGGGATCGATTCTCACTCGAGGAATAGATTTTCTTTATTTATTCGCTCAAGTGTCGGGGCAAAGCGCAGCGTTGAGTTCCCCTTCGAAACATGCAATGCCTCAAGAATTCCCACCGTTTTATTTATGAATATTAATTTATAACCAAAAAGTAAGTAACAAACAGAAACGTTAATGTAAGTTAGCAAATTATAATATTTATGACTCTACAACGGTTTTACTCCAGCGACCACTATCACGTTATTTTTCATGCCACAACACATTATTTCATTTCCGCTCAAATTTCGCTCATGTCCTCGCTGTGGCCATTATTGTACGAATTTTATGAAGAAACGGATTTTTTTAAATTTATGAATGAACTTTGCAAATGTCATGTCTCAAAAGCTGCACTAACTTTTTTTTTATTGTTTTCGTTCTGTAAAATTAATAATTCTGATAAATTTAGATTCAGATGATATAGACAAATAGCCTGCATATACATCAGATATATGTATATACGCAGGCCAAAAGATTTCTATATACCATATACACAAAATTAATTTATAATTGAAGCTTAATATAATGTTTAAATATTCGTATAGTATATAGTATTATTATTTTTTATACATATTTTAGATAGATATATATATATATATATATATATACGTATCAAGTAAAATATACAATGAATCACATTTGGTTGATTTGGTTGAGGTAACTCTGTCAACCTCTGTCAATATACGCAATATACGAAAAAGACATGACAAAAGGGGAATATAAAAGAATGTATGAAGTTTATTTTTTTCTTAAAATGTAATGTCACTTGATTTCAATTCAATAAAGAACTTTCACAATCGTTGTTAAAGGCTTAGTAAGTGCATACCTAGTGCAAGAATGTAAGGAAATGTGGTATACAATTTCTAAGCTTGCACGAAAGGCACTTGGAAATATTCTGTGTAAATGTGTAACATACACTTACTGAGAACTGAAATTAAAGCTGTATTGTGACTTCGTATGTCAGGTGGTGGGTTCGATTCCCTCTCGAGGAAATGAAATATTTAATATTTTAATTTCTTCGTTCTGGTGTCGAGACGAAGCGTGGCGTTGAGTTTTTGGCGGAAAGGAGAACAGAGAGTTTTAACACTAGCTTCCCTCTGCTTAGAGTGATGTGCGGGATACAGCGTGAAACTAATAATAAAAAATTTATTAACTAAATTATGAAATATAATTTTTAATTTATCAATTAAATTGTAACTGTAGATTTTTTAGGAAAAATAATTTTCTTAAATTAATTTATGAATGAATGAATGAAAAAAAATAATATTTTATAATAAAACGATACTTTCAAAATTGCATATGCCGTATCGCCATCAACAAGCTGTCTGAATTGTAGCTTAAGAGTGTAGAGTAAAAATATTTAATACAAAAAAGGGAAATTCGAAAGACACTCGCTTCACTTGCTGCAGTGAAATATTATACAAAATATGTCCATGTTTTTTTTTCTCTTTATTATATCATTATATGATTAAAATGTTCAAATATAGGTTACAGAAATCAAATTTATAGAGCAATCTTACAAGCCATTGTTCATATTAAAAAAAACTCATTCCCATAAACACTAGTAATTCCACACAAGGAGTGGAGAAGATTGCAGTCACAAAAAATATTTACATAGGACGCCTCTTAATATAAGAGAAGGCCGTAATATAAAACTTCGAAGTCATATTCACGCTCACTTTCTTCATAGGAAGTAATCTGCTTTTGGCGATATATTTTAAGATCTTTCATGAATATTTCATATTTGGTCATTATCCCAATATTAAAACTACGTAAGCTTCTTTTTAAGGTTTTTTTCTAATTTAACATAAGAAAAAAAACCAGCCTCCATAAAGCACAAGTACCTTAGCTCATACCTTAAATGTTTTTATTTTGCAAATATGTTTATATTTTCTTATACAGTAATAGAGGATGTTTATTTTATTTTTATGTTATATATACTATTTTTAAAATAATTCGTTTCATACGAAAGTGAAATATAAAAAAAAAATACTATAATTTAGCATAAATAACGTCTCTTTTACTTTAAACCATCAGCCTTACTCCAATTCTGTCCATTCCAGCATCTTTTAAACTAATTCCAGTCTAAATAGACCTAGCAGACGTCATAAGCCTGTGTCACTCTCGCATACAAATTTTATCCGGCTTTTAGTTGAATCAAAAATACCTTTAAAGTGTTCCCTCTAAAAATAAACGAATTTATGTCCTTTCGTTTAACGTTTATATATGAAAAAAATTGATTTTGATATAAATTATATTTAACAGTTCCAAATGTGTACTTATATTAAGATCGTAACGGATTGGTATCTATACATGGAATATATTATAAAAGATTTTTTTTTAAGTAATAACGTAAAAAAATCAAAGACAATCATTTTTAAAATTATTGTTTCTTTATCTGTGCTGTGTTCACGCTAGTCTCAGAATAGGATTAATCTATTTAATTGCGGTTTTCACTATTTTACTTTGGCAAGTTCCCTTTTTAACATTTAGTTCATGTTTTATTTCAGTCAGTTATAAATTAATAGGTTATATAGGGATAGATATTGTTCTTAAACTGACATTGTTATTAGTATATGAAATTAAAGTCGTTGCGGGTTTTATTGATCAGCCTTATGTAACCGAAAGTATAGTAACTCGAGCGTCTCTTACGCTCTCGCTCTCGTGTGTAAGTAGAACTTTCAATATATTGGTACAAAGTAGGTCACTTGTGGGAAGCGAAGTTAAATTTGAACTACTAATTGTTCACTTCAAAAAGAAATATGTTTAGATTTTGAACTTTAGTTTTTTAAAGTGTGGATAAATTTTAGATTTTTTCCCAAAGTTAAAATTATAGTATTTATAATATATACATATATATATAATAAAAATAAATATATAACTTTTTCTTTCTTTACATACATATGAGTACGCTAATATACGCAGTGCCTTCAGAATCCGACAGAAAATGTGTTTTTTTTATTTATTCAGCATATACAAAAGCCTTGAAGTTTAAAATAAATTACATTCTGCCGAAAAACGTCAAACATCCGGTGGCCAGATTAAAGCAGTTTCATTCAAAGCATACAGTTGTTTGTTTTGTGACTAATAATATAAATCAAGCTAAGGTCAGGACAGTTCATTTAAATAACTTATATGGCACACAAGGGACAGTTCGTTATACAATGAAACAAAAATCTTTTCCTTTAAATATTCATTTAAAAGGGGAACCTAGTGTTAATTTACTCCGTTGCCCATTTTTCGCTGAATTCTGAAGGCATCACGTGGTGAGTGGCGGAACTCAACACGCTTTTTGCCCAGATACCAGAGCGAAGAAAAGGAAATATAAATTTGAATAAATATTTCTCGAGTGGGGATCGAACCCAAAACCGTCGCATTACATTCACACATTTGTACCGCTGTGACACCACGGTCTTAAATTAATATTACTTTTCTAAATTAATATTACTTTTATTAATGTGCTATATATTATTAAATTATTTTATGTATTAAAATATTCCATGTAATATTATTAGAGTAGACGCCATTGACAGGCAAATTGATAGATCGCATCAATTCTTCAATGCAACTGTTTGACGCTCAAATTTCATTCTAAGAATATGTAAAAAATGTTTTTATTATAATTTATGCTTTCTATTATTATCATTTTATGTGTCTGTGACAAGGGGATAACGAAATTTAGATTCTCTTTGCTTATACTGCTGTATGGGGAAAAAGTGTAAATCTTAAAAAGAATGTACGACTCAAGAGTTATATATGACAAGTCCTGCAAACCAATATCTTAACTACCTTTTAGCGAAAAAAATAAACAAAGAATTTATAGAAAATCAGTCTGCCCCCTTGTAAAGTTAAATGTATAAAAATTGTTGCAGATAACGATATAAATTCAAGAAAAATAATAAACTAAAATAATACTCTACAAAATGATAACTTGAAAGAACAGAAACTTCAGTAAAAAATTTAAATCACAGAAATGTTAACTTTTATAACAATCTCTTTGTATTATTCTTACAGTTTTATACGACGTACAATTGTTTTATATTATAGTTAGTGTTCGTATGCGCTAGTGTCTCTAACTGTGACGCTGTACTGCTGTTTGTAGCGCTACACTTAACGCCAGTAGCTATTCACGAATATTGTGAATGTAACAGGATTTTCCAGTTTCTATTTTCTACAGTCTAGTCTGGAATATAAAATGTTGGAAGTGGAAAAACCAGTGGTATTTCGCGGTCGTGTAAAATCACGCGTTCTCAACAAACGCGCAATCTCTTTGACGTTTCTCAAAAAGCCGCAGCAAATACTGATTTTTAACGTGGAAAATTCCTTTGCGGGTGGGTGGCTATTTCGTTTCAATAATGCGACAAAAATATACTTAAAAAATATTATTTTTTTTTTTATGAGAGAGGACAAGGCAAACGAGCGTTCGGGTCACCTGATGGTAAGTGATAACCGCCGCCCACGACCCCATGCAACACCAGAGGAGCCACAGGTGCGTTGCCAGCCTTTAAGGTGGAGATGAAGGGCATCGGGGCCCGGCATTACCTAATGCGAAACGCAGTGGCAAGGGCCACTACTTCACGCCGGTTTTAAATGCCGGGGGTGGTATTAAATCCGGTCGAGTCTGCCCATGCGTGTTGCCATTACTGGCGACGTGACTCTACCACACGTACTTTAGTCGCCTCTTACGACACCAACAGTACCAGGGTGATCCTATTCTAAGCCGGGACCACACGGCTAAAATGAGGCCAGTCGTGGCATAGATGCACAAGCTTGTCAACACAGGTTGAGCTTTCGATTCCCACTCGAGGAAATGAAATATGTTTTTTCTTCGCTCTTTTGTCGAAGCAAAGCAAGGCAGAATTGCGCAGAAAACGGGGAACGGAGGGTTTTGACACTAGATTCCCTCTGCCTACCGGGATTTCTGGATCCCTTCTGTGTGCAGGATACAGCGTTAAAGTTTTAATTTATTTTGATTTTATGTACCCATATACATATATTATGTTTGGAAAGGTCATTTACACTATATCACAGGGTTAATCTAATGGGATTGCGGTAAACCATTGTAATATCGGATGACAATTAATTACGAATACCTAATTCTAACAAATTTGCAATAAGCACAGAAACCATAATTTATTATACCTATAAGTTTAATTTTAAATAGCTTAAAAATTTTACGATGTTTTTCTTGAAGAGGCTCTTTCAAAAGTATTTTTCTAGTTATATAAAAAAAAATTAACCATTAATCATCTACCATAAACAGAAAACGTTAAAAAACTGTAAAAATAGGTCAAATACGCACAGGAAGCTGTGTCAGGCAAATCATGACTAAGTTTTTCTTAAGGACTGTTCCTATCATAAATCACTTTATTATGTACTTAAAAATATGATCTGAAACGCCGACGAAAATGCTGAATCGGGGAGAAATACTCGTATATCTTATTTTTATATTTTCTTGACTGTTCACTGACCTTAAGGAGCGGTATTTATATTAACAACCTAATTTGTTTTTTATTGAAATTGTAATAATTTTCTTTTTCCCTTAAGAAATACAAAAAAATGTTTCATTTAGCCTTAGGCTTAAGAAAATATTTTAATCATAATAAAAAATAATAATAATTATATAGAAAAAAGTTTGTAGACTTATTACATAAAAAAAACTGTACCTATACATAATGTGTTAATCCTCGTATTTCTCAAAATCAACCTTAGTTTATGAGAAACTAATATATTATATATATTGAGTTATAATGAGTTACAATATACCAAGATTATTTACAAACAATGGGTCCCGAGAAATTAATTATAAGTAAATACTACGTCAAGTATACTGTACCTATAATTAATATGTATATTTGTATATTTAGGTAAAAAACCAAAAAAATCATTGGAAAGAAAAGTCCTGAGAAAGAGAGAAAAAAGATGAGTGGCGGACCTCAACGCCGCGCTTTGCCTCTATCCCAGGGCGGATCAAACGCTTTAACCCGACACTAGCTACTAGTAAATATTTCATTTCCTGGAGTGTGACTCGAACCCACTACCTCCTATTTACTGACGCTTATTAGTCACTTTCATCAACCTCATGTCCCTTACATGCTTACTCAACATCATATATGCAACCTCCCTAGGCTGAGAATTATAATTCAGAATTCAGGTCTTCAGGTGAATTTAAGCTTTCCAGTTTATGTTGAAATTTAGACGAAAAGCCAATGATTGCTCATGTCGATAGAGCACGTATAGAAAGCCACGTGCCTTATATGATTTTGCAGTTTTGTTAATTGAGTTAACCCATACTATATTATATAACTATTATAAATTGCAGTTCTATTGTAGTATGTGAGATGTTCCTTGCCTCACATTTTAGGACTTGGGTTGCACAACGTTTTTATCGTATATGTATGTATGTTAAACCAGTAAACTATATTTTATTATATTAAATAATATATAGTAAAGTATAAAGTGTTTTAGGCCAGGCGTGGCGCAGGGGTACAAAGTGTGACTGTAAAACCCACTGGTTATGTGTGGGTTCGATTCCTACTCGAGGAGATGAAATATTTATTTAAATTTCCATTTCTTCGCTCTGGTGTCGAGGCAAAGCGCGACATTACGTGTTGAGTTTTCTACCACTCAACACGCAATGCCTTTAAAATTTACCAGAAAGTGGGGAACGGAGTGTCTTAACACTAGCTTCACACTGTGTGCAGGATACAGCGTGAAGCTGATTTATTTTAATATATAGTAAAAAAAGCAAATCGCTCTTTGTATTATATAAAATGATATAAACCTAAATAAAAATATGAGGGATTTCTAAGGCAGGTTACAATAACTTTCTAACAATACAGTATTGAAATGCAACAGAGAATGAAGGAGTTTGTATGTGTAACTCATAGCCAATATGAAAGCTATGCAAGCTGTTTAGAAATATGAAATAGAATAAATTATAATATATTGTCACATGGTATGTATTTCGTTATATAATATATTTCGTTATATTTCGTTATATAATATAATATATAAAAGTCACACATTGCGCCTCTGCGCCACGACAGGCCTCAAATTAAATAATCAATTAAAATATTAAAAAATCTACATAGCGGTATACATTTATTGCTCTGTTCAGAAATTTCCGCTTTGCGTAAGCCTTCCAACGATCGTAAACGAGATAATTATGTCAATTCGCCATATCGATACTTCCAGCCACCCGCCCGTGAACTGATAAGAGTCCATCACTCAATAATGAAGAGATATGAGAAAAGTTTGCGTGGTAAATTTTGGCAGCACGAGCTTTAAAGGTAAAAAGACTTCGACATTACTATGTTACGTGTTTTATTTTTAATTATTGTATTTAGTTGATATCTAAATAACTTACTTTGTTATTTACATTTTAATTAAAAATTTTAAATGTTTTTTTTTTATATTAATATAAATTTTATTATTACTGTTAATTATGATTCAATATTATAAATGTTGATAGTTAATTTTTTTATTCAAATCCTATCCAAAAATTGTGGTCTGGTTCTTTGATTATGCCTAGTTATAGTAACACTTGTGACACGTCAGGTGTCAACGTCAATTATGTCAATTATGTACGTATACATTACATATGGATTTACTTAAAATTATTATTTTCATTGAAAGTTATTTCGTTAACCAAATAGCTTTTGTTAGTTATTATTTATTTTAAGCTTCGGTCGCGTCACTACAATTTGAGTTAGTCCAAAGATCAATGCTTAGCTTGAAATAATTGAACAGTATATTAATACCTAAGGTGAATATTAAAGGTCAATATATCTATATTAATATATTTTGGAGAAGGTGATTTAGATTGTATAAATAGTTTATTATTTTACAATTTCTTTGAACGTGATTCTATAATTTAATAATTTATTTTAAAAAATAACAAACAGAAATAGATTTTTCAAAGATTACTTATTGAGTTCTAATAAACCATCAAATTAATAAAGGAATTACATTAGAGGCGTGCCCCTTAAGTAAGGTAGCGTCGCCAGAGAGATGATATAAAACAGAATATTGAAAATTAAACCATAGGCTTGGTAATTTGAATTTATACAGTAGACGCTATTTTATTATTAATTATAAATATTTTAAATATTTCCTGAATAAATAAACGTAATATTACTTACGTTATATATTACGTACTACTACTTCATTTTTAAGAATAAAATTCCGCACATGATACGACCAACGTCCCTCTCACCAGCCCTCACGTAACCCACATGTAGGGTCCCTTATATAATACAGTTACGCCGTCAGCAGATGTGATAGGTACTGTTATCAAAACTTTTCTATTGAAATCAATTTGCTTGAAGTTTGATTCTTCATCATAATGTATCAGAGTAGTCTTATGCAATCTAAAGAGGAAAATTCCGTTCCGGACTTTCACAAAGTTTTCAAGATATTGCTCGCCACTATTTATCAAAACAGTGAAAAAAAATTAATTAAAATACATAATTTCTTCGAAACCTAATAGAAAATATGAAATTTATATGCAAAAATTGGGACATATGTAAACAAAAACAAAAACAAGATAAAAGTCAAAATATGGTGTTATGTCACAACTTGGTCCAGCTACAAAACCAATTCAAATAATATCACTACATACGATAGGAGGATGTGGTGGGCAAAGTTCATTACAGGATAGACAGAGAACACCTAGTGATTGGACACTCCGTTCTTCACATTTCCTCGAATTTTTAAGGCATTGCGTTTTGAGTGGCGGAACTCAACTTCGCCCTTTTGTCTAGGTACTACAAAGCTAAGGAAATTTTAATAGCAACAAAGATAGTAAAATTTTAATAAATAATAGTTCATGCCCCGAGTGGGGATCAAACTCACAACCGTCGCGTTACAATCTCACGCATGTGCCCGTGCACCACAACGGCCTAAATCATTATTAACAACTAATATGTTTACCCATATAAATACGGATATTTTGTGAGTAAAATTATTATCTTCTCTGACTCTTCGTCAGCCTGAAATATTATAAAATAATTTATTCTATGATCCTTGACGACCGTCAAAGCTAGTGTAATTCCAAATATATTAAGTCAGATGAGAAGCCACATACGCCACCTAAGAACTCATATGTCATAACGTGGAATAGGGCTTATTTTATTATATTAGAAATATCTTTTAACATTGCTTTAACCAAAAGATGTAAAATGAAAGATTCCGAAAAAAATATTAATTTTTAATATGGTTTTAGCTTCTCGCTTTATCCTGTACATTGCAGAGAAAGCAGAGGGGGCCTAGCTTTAAAACAATCCGATCTTATTTTTCGACGGTTTCTGGAGGATTTGTGTATATGTAAGTTATTAAATCCTCGAGGTTACTGTGACCGCAGGTAGATTGAGTTTAATGGAAATGATTGACGTGCTGTGATATAGCCTACAAGCCTTTTTTCGATAATCAGGCGACCCAATCAAACATATTTTTTTCAATAATTTCCAGCGGTTACTGAGATTATCTCGTTCAACCATACAATGTATATAAAAATTAAAATAGAAATAAAGAATATATTCGGATAAAAATTATGTAACTACCGATATAATTTTCAACTACAATTTTGTGTAATATACGAATACTGTCACGTTGTCAAACGTAGCAGTATATCGCTTCATATTAATTTTATTTCTGAGATTATTCGGATTTTAACCAACGAAGCTTACGTGAATGTAGTATAACATATGTATCATATTATACGTCATGACTTTCTACTAGCAGATATTACTAACAGCGGAGCTTAAAGTAGTGCAAAATGGCGATCTGAAATAAGACAAGTTTTCAAAGAAAACAAATTAAGTACGTAACTTATTATTTTGAATAAAATTATTTGACTTTTGACTTTGACCTACAATATATCATCCGAGACGCGTTTTCCATTCCAGAACATACTTGTACTATGTACGCTTAAATCTTTTAAACAAAACAAAACAAGTTTTAATACGATTTTCAACATTCATAGTGTTTCAAGTGGAGAGTTTATGTATAATAATTATATGAAAATTTGGTTCAAGCTATCGAAAAAGTGAGAGAAATAGAGTAGTATAATAAATAACATAAATATATCTACAATACATCATTACTCTTACTAGAATAATATATTCGTATGTGGGCATTGGACATAAGCCAAAAAGTTCTTTCTATACGTAAAGTTTCTCATACTTATGTTAAGAAAATTTCACCAAACCCTTCATATATGTAACAATATATTGTATTATATAAAATATCTGTTTCGTTCATTTGTAAATGGATTGTATCTCGTCATACATAAAAGTACATTACTTTATTAAGTAATCTTACGCTAGACTGGCATTAAATGAGCCTATACTCTCGTAATTTGACACTTAGCTATCTTAATATCTAATAATATGAACATAAAATAAATTCTGTGATGAAATTTGAAATCAAAATATTCAGAATAATTTAAGTTTCTTATTTGGAAAATTTTGCTATATTCTTAAAAACATTAAAATATATACAAACAAAGTAATTTCAATATGAAGTGAAGCACAAATAGGTACCTACTTAAAAAAAACACAACAACACAGAATACAACATGTCAAAAAAAAAAGTAAAAATCGTGGCGACTTTTTAATTTTACAGCAGCGTATGTAAATTGTCACGTCTGTATAAAATGTCTCCCAGTCAAGTGATACTGAAGAGGCTATTTCTACTGCGCTCGCGTTATAATGAGGAGAATCACCGCCCACTTCCGTAGCGGCACCTATCACTTACTGACGCCGGACTTGAAAATAAAGAAAGTAAACCTAATGCTTTTATATCTGAAAGAGCAAATTTATTTTACGTCGATTTTTTAAAATATTTCTTTTATAAAAATCTAGCAATAAACAGCGTCTATCCAATTTTGCTAGACTATTACCATTTTGGGCTTCTACAAACAAAGTGAATTATTTATTATCCAAATATAATTCAAATATGAACTTCCATAAAATTTCGACCCCCGTCACTCAATAAGCAATGCCTCCAGAATTCGACAGGAAGTGGCAAACGGAGTGTCTTAACACTAGTTGCCCTCTGCTTACCCTGCTGTGTGCGGAATATAGCGTGAAGCTGATTTAATTTAGATTTTTATTGTTGTTGTTATTTGTTTGTGCCATATTAGGTCGTGAGTAAAGACTAAACTGTCATGATACTAGGTTTGTATAAATATTACTTAAATTATACTACTTATATCACATAAATACTACTTAAATAAGTAAATTTTTCATTCATTCATAAGAAAAATAAGTGTAATTTCCATATTTTTTTTTGAGATCCAACTGACACCGTTACAAATTGGGCGTAGATAAAATGTCCTTTAAACTCTGTCCGTCGTTCGCGATGAAGCAATTACGGCAACAAATGGCTCCAGATGAGCTTTTCTTGTTATTATTTTTATATATTTATATATTCAAACTCCAGAATAAACATGGGACATACTAATGGGAAATGTTTCTGGGAAAAGGAAAACTGGCGGTAGAAGAGAGTAATGCCTTCCAAATACGACAAACCTAGTGTTAAGACACTCCGTTTATCACTTTACGCCGAATTTTTCAAGGCATTGTGTGTTGAGTGGTGGATCTCAACGCTAGGCTTTTGCTTTAACGCCAGAGCGAAAAAATTAAAATATTAGAATAGATAGAAGGATAGCCTTTACATATATCTACGTGTAATTTTTATGTTGGTATGCTATAATAAAATTCTACTAAGCTTAATCCCTAACGATGTAATTACGGGCGTCACGTTCAATCATTATCGTTATAAGGATAAATTTCCATTAAAAGCCCAGTTTGCGTAAAACTCAGCAAAATTGGAAAGCGTCCGTATATATATTAGATAGGTACACAATTTTTTATGTGGAATCTTTTAATAGCCTGAAATTGAAATATCTTCTCAATTTTAATATTTTAATATAATGTTACATTATTTTAATTCGTATGTGAATATTATTTTCAAAGTACGTATGTATGTATGTACGTATGAATTGATTTCGCGTAAGCTTTACCCTTTTGCATATTCATAATATTATATAATATAAAATAACGTTATAAGCCACTGCTTATTCAATTTAAATAGAAAATGCTCGTAAATATATATATATATATATATATATATATATATATATATTGTTTGCGTTGAACGCGTGCCTATGGTGGCTGTCGAATATTCGAAAACAACGCGGCTAAATTGAATACGTTACGTGACGAACGTGGCTGACATGTCGGGCATTTTTATTTGGTTTACTGTGCGTATGTACACTTTCAGATTTAGTACTTCTATTTCATATTTTCTTTTTCTATTCATTTTATTTGTAATTCTAATCATTAGGTCACTACACTCTTTTACGATAGTAAACGATTATATCACACAAATTTAATTAACAAAGTAACGGTGATTCAGTTAACGATTTCTAAAATTTTGTCAATGTAAAAATTTTTGTAA
The DNA here is from genome assembly GCA_037355905.1 of Heliconius aoede. Classification (NCBI taxonomy): domain Eukaryota; kingdom Metazoa; phylum Arthropoda; class Insecta; order Lepidoptera; family Nymphalidae; genus Heliconius; species Heliconius aoede. The sequence continues at coordinate 396,669 of JBAIZZ010000050.1, forward strand.
ACGTATAATTGAATGTATATAAAATGAATTTGTCCTGTTTCTATTGAATGGCACTTTGATTCTAAGTATTTACTAAGAGCACCCCTTGTAATACACAATTTTATAGTATTTGATTTCAACTCCAGTGTGGCACTTAAATATCGACAAACATGTGTCATTTCCAAATAGAAGGACTACTTGAGCTAACGACCAATTAGAATAAAACGTTACTTCAATTTGTAAAATACATACTGTATTACATGAATCGCTTGTAAATATGTAAACAGGAAATAGATATCCGCTGTTTCATACGAAATATCAATCCTGTAAGTGCTGCCTATATATAAGTTGTAAAATTTATAGTCTACCTATAAAAAATAACTTATTTATACTAAAGTTATTTATAGTAAAGTTACACAGTCAAAATAATTCAACAACTTAATCGTACCAGATGTAAGTACATAAATCACTTAAATTACTTAAAGAAACATAAGTTTCAATAAAACTTTGTTAATATCGCAGAATAGTCTCCTGACCGCTGGTGTGAAAACTTTCCAACCGGTAAAAATTTCTCAACCGTTGCCGCGTCGAAGGCAACAACTAAACGTTTGGAATTCAATTAAAAAGTTAACACCGAGTAAACGTGGGTCTACATCAAGTGACCTCCGAACTTTTAAAATAAATTTAGTTTAATTGTTTTATTATTACTTCCACTTGTGATAATTATAAAAGTTATGTAATACTATTTCATCGTCTTGTAGTAAAACGCGGAATCTAATTAGTTGAAATTTCTAATTTACAATATATTGCTTTATTTCACGCTTCACGCTATATCCCGCATGTAGCAGGGTAGGCAGAGATAGTGTTGCAATTTTGTATTGCGTGTTGAGAAGCAAATCAACCCCACCACATTCTTCGAAATTAAAATATTTAGTTTACTCGTGTGAAAATCGAACCTACAACCTGTTGTATTTACAGTTACGCGCTTGTACCTGTGCGCCATGACTTACCTTCATTATAATATTGTATAAAGCTTAATAGACTCGAATTGCTGCCTCTATTTTACTATCATAATATGAGACTCGAATTTGAGATCCACTTAGGCTTTTATTATTTGATTTACTGAAATAACTCTTTCGATAACCTTTTGTCGTCTTTTTCCAATAATTCTATGTAATCTAATATTCTATTGTTACATATTTTACCTTAAAACGTATAGTAAAAGAAAACAAGACATATGATGCAACAAAACTGAATTATGTAAATATTTAAATCACAATATTCTAAATCAAGTTGTGCATTTTAAACAGCAGCAAAAACTATGATTAAATGTCGCTCGCCTTCTAATGAGCAGCACTGAGGAAATGCAGCTAATTGAAGGAGGAAAGCTAACAAGAGATATTTGTTCTACAATTTTTTTTAAATAAAATACGTCTTAACTTTTTTAGAATTCATGCAATGTTGATTCTTATAACTATGAACTATTTCAACTGTACGACAATAACTGGACTGAACGTGAAGGATGTGGATACGAAACCCAGTCAAGCAAATTTTGTACATGTCTGGTACTCGAGTCTCGTGAAATATATTGTGGCAATAATTCTTTGGTACATCACTACAATTTTACTATAAGCTAATGTCTAATAAGAGAAATATTTTTTTGTGTAAATTATTAATAAAAATAATATAAAAACAAATCGTTTTTAATTTCCTCGCCCTGGTAACGATTTGACACGTAATGCCTCCAGAAGTCTTAGTCGTAATACACTTAATAATAGATCCCTTTATATACAGACAAATAGTAATTGTATACAGAAGTAGAAGCTTAAAGATACTCTACTTTAATACAAAATAACTTAAATCCGTTATACAAATCGCTATTCATAAATTGTGCTTACACAGTTCAAACTATGATTACTTATTCCACAACTATAACAGCACAGCTAGTATAGCTAGAGCTAGGAATTTATAGGAGGGTTCAGAAAAGAAAAAAATATATAGAAGAAGAAAACTTTCGACATAGTAATTGCCAATATTATAATAAGAATGTAAATAAGTCGCAATGAAAACTATGTCAAAGTTGGGTAAGACGTGTATTGATCGCGGCCATTTCCTTCAAATAACCGTAAATTCTTAGCTAGTGTAATAATAGAGGCATCCGATCACTCATAGTAAAGTCGAAGCGATTTATGGGGTCTGAGAAATATTTGTTGTATATTTTCCTTTTAGAATATTTTTTTTTTCATTGTGTATCTCGACATATTTATGTTATGCGTAACTAACTACCATCGTTTCAAACCTATTTTGTTTCTTATTTCCAAGTAATGCAACACTTTCAAGATGTTGAAAGCTTATTTATGAAGAAAAATTAATATTGTTATATAATTTTTTTTTATCATATTTTCTTAACAAATTATTAAAAAACCGAAAGTTAATTTAGCTTTCGTTAAATTTCATCTTACATTTGAAATACCAAAGAAAATTTAATAGAGTATATACAAAAAATCTGTAGAATTTGTAATTTAACTAATTTATTTAACCCTTTATTTGTAAGGAGTACAGACCATTCCGAAGCCAACTCTTTCATTTGCGTGCCCTGAGCAATTCGGATGCGGGTCACGGGTCATTCTGCATAATGCCCGACGCTAAGACGGCGTCGGGGGAAACAAAAATATTGCGGGCTAATGTAAATTAGCTATCTTGTCACCGCCGAATTAGGGAAAAGTATATTGACATCATCATCATCATCACTAGAGATCTACCGCGGCTTCGCTCGCTTAAACTTATTGTTAAATAATTTAAAATCAGCTTCACGCTGTATCCCGCACACAAACAGGGTAGGTAGAGGGAACCTTGGTGTTAAGACACTCCGTTCCCCACTTTCTGCTGAATTCTGGAGGCATTGTGTGTTGAGTGGCAGAACTCAACGGCGCTGTAACTTATTGTTATGCTATAGAAAATCTTTACTTAAATTGTAGCCTATTCTGATCTATACGGTATATATCCGTAAATTTTAATCTAAATCTGTTCAGTAATTTTTTCGTGAAAGTGAAACAAACATCCAGGCTCAGAGGACTTTCACTTTTATAATAGTAGTAAAATTTTTGTAAAAAAAAGTAAAAAAAAAGCAAAATGTATGTATACAGTTTGAGCTGCTGTTTGAGATTTTTTTTAATCATTCGCTTTGCTAGCAAATTCTCTTTTTAGTTCCCAGAGAAAAGTTTAATCTAACAAGCATTAAAGAAGAAAAGTGCTTAGTTTTTTACTTTATCGACAAAAATATTCGAGTGAAAATTTTCATATAAGTTTTTTTCTATATAAATGTGGAAGTACATATTTTTTTAACCGAATTTCAAGAAAAGGAAAAAGTTTTCAATATGTCGGATTTTTTAAGCGAGTTTTCGAAAACGCCTGAACCGATTTGGATAATAAATACTTTTTTTATTTGAACCGCACAGGTGGTGGTGGTCATCTTCTCAAGATCTATCAATCTATATATAGATCGATTTACTTAAAATCGTAAAATAAGTTAATTTTTAACAAAAAATAAACCGACTTCAGGCAATAAACTAAAAAGTAAGAAATAAATTTACTTAACATAAGGCAAAACATACTTTGATTTTCTCAAACAAAAATAATTAAAGATGTTATAATTTTGAAGTTGGTGTCAAGTTAATGCTACAACAACAATCTAACTACAATATCAAGTTACTAAGTTTGTTTTATTTGAATACTGAAAATAAAAAGATCTATCTATATAAACAATGTTTTTATCTAGAAAAGCTATTCGAATTTCTTTCTATGAAATATAGTATAAAGTTAGAAGCAAAAGTATAAAATTTAAAACAAATTGTTTTCATTGACACAATATACATTTCCACTGCAATACGCAGGACTCTATTGAGAATTGAAAATTTGAAAAGAATTTGAAAAGAATGTGAGTGTAGTTATAAAGGTACTTCTTTTAAAGTGATTTCTGAGTACTTATTAAAGAGGAGGGTATTTTTTGAAAGTAATCCTTTTCTTTATCGATTTAAATAAAATATTTACATTCAATATTAATATTGAATGTAAATAATTCATTGCTACATTAATTTTTTTAAAATTGATTTATATGTAATAAAAAAACTGGAGATAAATAAATTTATTTAAATAGATTTTTTACTTCCTCGAGGGGTGTGGAGATAGGAACCGAACCCACAATCGTCACGTTACGTTACACCCTTGTGCTGCTGCGCCACAACGGCCGCATAAAGAAAAAAATTTTCCAATAAATTTATCTTACTTTCCATTCATTTATTAGAAAATAAAAATATTTCAAAGGAAAATTTAAGAAACGGTCATAATTATATTGAATTTCAGAACAAAAATTGTACTAATATTAAAAATCAACCTTAACAAAAAAGAAAAAAAATATTTGTTAACATTTTGGTTATGTACAATAACTTTGAGATCTTAAAGAAAAAACTTATGAAACAAAATCTCTGACTTTATTTTATTCACAAAGCAATGAGTGGTTTACTTTTCTTCCTTTATTTAGTGTACAACACAAACTAGCTTATTTTACAGAAAAATCTTCTTCCAGTCCATAAATTAAACTTTGTAAGATAATGTTTAATTTAATTTGGATGTAACTTGGTGTAAATATAATTTATTACATCGTCTTTCTTTAAAAATGCAAAGGAGAGAAAGAGAAAATGAAAATTAGTGTGAATAAATATTTATTACATTTATGAAATTATGTTCAATTTATTTTTCCAAATATTTAGAAATAATAGATATTTAGAGTAAACGATGTAATGTCCGGTATTTAATAACTGATATATTTTTTATGGTGGATTTTTTTATTGATTTCTAATAATAAACTAAATTCAAGAAAAAACATTGGTTTGCTGTACTCTTATAGTCACTGATACATATGCATATGCCTATGCATAGAATGTAAGTCACAAACCATTCATTTTCGAAATATTTTTTTTATTCCAGATAGTGATCGCCCGCATTTCCTTTGGACTTGCATTTGTTCCTTGTCTCTTGTTCAAAGTTTTGTGCAAACATAAAAGCTCTTTAAGTGATAATACAGCATGATAATTTTAGCTCTATTTTCCTTTCAAGCTGCAGTAAAACATTAGCTAATTGCGGCACGTAACGAAAATTATGTTTATAAGTAGGTTAAGTTCGTGACTTCATCCAATGCGAGCTTCATTTATGAAAATCATAATCTTGTTAAGCTTCATAAATAATTATTGAATAAAGATTGTTTAAGCGTAATATTTTTTTAGCTTCACTCTGAATTCCACATGTAGAATGGTAGGCAGAGAATAAAAACTCTTCTTTCCACTTTACGCCGAAATCTGGAGGCAACACATGTTGAGTAGCGGAATTTGAAGCCGCACTTTTCCTCAATATCAGAAAGAAGTAATGAAAATGTTTGATATTTCATTAAGTAGAGTGGGTATCGATCCTGTCGCGTTTACTATTTGTGTCGTCGGTCACGCTTGTGCCGCATCGCTTATATTGGCCTTACATAATTATTATAATTATTTAAATATATTAATATATTTTTTATATATTTATATAAGGCCATTGATTTGGATGGGAACGTTCGTTTGAGCAAACAGATCCACGACGATCGGTTCTGCGTTCTGCGCGCTCATGTCGTGAACAGATGGTATTTCCACCTAGTGGAGTGCCTGTACCCTAACCGTTGTCCCGTTAGTGGCCACCACTCGAGAACCGCTCTAATGGACGTCAAGTCTTCTCTTATCATATAAATATCATAATTAATGTTAGTTTAGCCTGTAATTTTAATTACCATATTTTATTTGAGATATTAAGTGATGAATTAAAATTATTAAGTGATGAATGACTAAGTTCTCTGTCTTCGAACAAAAATGTACAAAATTAAATATACTAAATATGTACATAAGATTTTTTGCGAGCTTATATATTAACAACATTTAAATTAAAGATTGTAGATTAAATTCACATATTAAGGTGTATAAACTCTACACTCCTTGACTGCCCCACTAGGCACAAAGCGTGAAGATTTTTGAATTGGTATTCAGAAGCACAAGGAAAATAATTCTAATACCAGTTTTTCCTTAATACTATCTAAGCTACTCGGTCAGACTCCGACGCTGCAAAATTTCTATTAAACAATACTTATATAGAAAAGCGAAAGCACCGAGAAATTATTTGCAGATCCATTAATAAAACAAATTTATAAAGCATTCCAAAGAGGCAGATTAAATATTGTTATACTAAATTCAATTGCCGACATAACGTTGGTCCGAATTTAATTATTTCAATTTAATCTTCAATTTATGCAACTAGCAATCCGCCCGCTGCTTTGTCCGCTGAGACTCATTGCTATATTATATATTAGCTAAATTGTACAAGACCTTTACATAAATTGTAGCTCAAATTTTGTTCTGTCTTCGTAGTCCAATTTGATCGATGGCATCATTCTTCACATTTTTTCAGAATATTTATTTCATGTATAGCCGGTAAATATTATATTATATTAAATCTACATGCGACTATTTGTAAACGTGACAGGATATGGGTTTGCTTCTTACTCGAGGAAATGAAACATTAAAAATTAAATATCTGGTCAACACCCAATGCCTCCAGAATTCGGCAGAAAGTGTGGAACAGATGTATTTTAATGCGAACAGAGTTACTCAACACTAGGTTCCCAGGTTCCCTATGCCTGCTATAAACGTGAAAAGTATTTTATTTAATAAATTAATAATTCATCAAGTATCAACTAGAAAAGAGCTGATAGTGTAGAAGCAACTGAACAAATATTTTTGAATTTTGGTTGAGAACACTCCGAAACGAGTCACCTTTCAAATAAAAAATAAAACTAAATCAAATCGATTCATACGAATGAAAAATAGAAAAAATATATTATCAAATATTTTTTTTAATGAATCTTTGAATGCTTTTTTACAATTTCATTACTATCAAAGGTAAACATATATTAAAGTTCTCTAGAACAATGAGAGGAATCACTCTCATTTTAGATATATCTATTTTGTTTTACTCAATTTTTGATTATTACAATTTTAAATATTCCACACGATATTACCAAGAACTTTATAAAGCAACCTACTTAAGCGTTTGTACTGCGCTCAGCTGTGTAGAGTAAATATAATCAAACTATTATAATTGCAAAAGTGTGCTTACCCACTACATCTACGTCTAATGGGAAAGTTTTAATACAAAGTAACTAAAGTACACAACTATTATATATAATAAACACAATGTAAATATTTACTTTCTCGTATATATGTATATATGAATATGCCTACATTTTACTCAAATATTATATATAACAGTTAAAATTTGCCTATTACTTGAAGCTGTCTCTGATAGAAACATTGTATGATGGATTTGTATTAAAGATAATCAAGTATTTACATAAACATATGTATTTGTTAAGTAATTGATAATGTAAGACAAGACTAGCGCCGTTGAGTTCCGCCAGTCAACATACGATGCCTCCAAGATTCGGCTGAAAGCAGGGAACGGAGTGTCTTAATACCGAGGTTCACTCTACCGACCCTGCTATGTGCGGGATACAGCGTGAAGCTGAAAAACCTCCTTCTTAGATCCTTCGTAACAATTATAAAATTTCCAGTGGCAATAAAACATTTATAGCCAAATGTTATTTGTCCGTCCTGAGTATTTCTATTGTTTAATCGTAATCTCACATACTTTCATTTGGTCACGGACCGGGTTTAAATACTGTCGCTGCTTTGTGTACTGCAACGACGGCTTAGTATTTAACTAAACGGAGTTTTACATTAAACGAGTATGGACTAAGAAAAATATGACATGCCAAGGTTCACTTGAATCTTCATGGGTATATTTTATTAATAAACTTATAAAGAACGTTAATGCCAGTCGTGGACAAGGGGCACAACCCTATAAACGGCATATAAACGTGACAGGAAATGGGTTCGCTTCTCACTTGATTAAATGAAATCAAAATAATAAAAAGAAAATTAAATATCTGGTGACGAGGCACAGCGCTCAAGCTACTCAACACCAATCCCTCCAGAATTCGGTAGAAAGTGGGGAACAGATAAGTTTTAATGGGAACGAAACGGAATGAATAGGAACAGAGTGTCTAAACACTAGGTTCTCTATGCCTGCTATGTACGTGAACAATAATCAATATAGTTTATATGCCAACGACATATATGCAATATATATGCCAAAAAAATATATAAATATATATAATTTCCACACTCAATTTAATGTACGTGCAAATTGCTTGTAATTGAATAATAACGTAATTAATAATTTTATAGATACCACAAAGGTAGTGCAGACGGCCGCTCGTTGAGGTTTACAGTCTAAAAGCATGACATACGAAAATGAAGCAATTAAGAGGAACACCCAGTTGTTACATCATAAATGTATTGATAATAATCAATATAGTGGAAATTAACATCATTTTTGGCTTAGTAAAATATTTGGAAAGTGTTTGACTGTAAGTGTAGTTTTAGGTTCGATTTCTAATCTTGCTATTTTTTTGCCTTATTTTGTATCCTTTATATAGCAGGGTAGGCAGTGGGAACCTGGTGGGCCCCATTATATTTAAATTTAAATTTTCATTTTTATTCAACATCAACATTTCTCAAGTACTTCAGTGGTTGTCTTCCTTCTCCTTGCTTCCTGGAAACCATCAGGCGCTATGACCACTAAGACCTCCGTGGTCACAGTGCCTGGACAGTTTCCAAGAGGCGCGGATTCGAGTCCCGCTACGTTGACGTTTTTGTACATTTTCTAAAGTTTTTTTAGGATTAATTAGGTCAAAGTGTGTATACACCTAGTAAAATGAGCTATCGGTAAGTACACTCTGTTCTTTAATAACTATAGAACTATAGAAAATATAAAAGTGTAACAATTTATAGTAAAATATTATTTAAATTTTTTTTGTATCCATTACTGATCAAAAGAAATTCTTCTCTATATATAGTACAAATAAAAATACGAGTGAACGAACGTACACGAAGCTACATAATATTGTCATGAAACTTTCTAACAAGTTAATATATGCAATTTTAACCATTCGCTTTGTTTTTAACGTATTTTGCTGGTGAAGTACAGCCTTTTAGCAGACGAGCTTCCAACAAAGATCAAACTTAAGTTTAATAAATAAACACGCCGGCAACAAGTTGCCAACTTTACATAAGAACACGGGTATGTTTACTTCATTTATGTACTTGTATGAGAAATATGTTAATAATGTTGTAGATATGCATGTATTTTTTGAACTTTTAATTGAAGTAACAGTTTAAACATTTTGAAATATTTTTCTGTGGAAATCGAATGTTAGGACACTTTCTTCACTGACATCAGTTTAGTTTTCAGGACTTTTTTTAATGAAAATAATTTAAATGCTAAGTAATTCTCCCGAGTGATGATCACACTCCGTGCCACTGTGCCAAGACAGCTTCTGATATGTATATTAAGCTTTTTTTTTAGCTTCACCATGTATTCCGCTCATAACAGGATTTGCAAAAAGTAGTAGTATTTTTTTTTTATGAAAAGTTTTTTGAGAAGAAGTTTGAACGGAGTAATTCATCACTTGTTTCTCTCTCCGCTTACCGAGACAGATGATGAGACATACTTAGCTATACAAAAACTACAAAAACAAGTTGATTAATTAAAACGTTTACTTTACACACAACATAGATTCATAGAAGTGGTATGAAAACATTAAACTGTAACTTCGTACATACTCAACCAACTGGAATAATACTCCGCTCTTTGTAAGCCAGGTGAGGGACTTAAATTGTCACAGTCAAAGATTTTAGTTGTGAAATGTACCTAATATTATTTTTATATAACCTGGAAATGTAGAGTTAAGACACTCCATTGACTACTCTCTGCCGAAATCTGAGAGTTTAACGCCGCGCTTTGATGCGGTGTGAATCTAAAAAAAATGTAATTTATAAACTTTTTCTGTGTAAAATGTTTTTCAAAGTGACACACTTATATGAAAATATATAAAACTATATTAGATAAGAACTCTCACATGGAGTGAAGCTTCGAGTGACATTTACTGGGTTTGATTCAATTTGTTAGGAGTACCGCAAACTGCACAGTATTCGGCGGAGTTTTTCAAACTTTTGTATACGTGACTGTAATGTTAATGTCACATCTAACTCAACGAAGCGACCATTAAAATAATAATTTTTGACTTTAGTCGAAATTTGGGCACCGTGTTACTATTTTGTAAATTCATTTTGCTTTAGTTATACATTTTATAACATGTGAAAAAAGTGTTAACATACATTTGTAAACCTGTCTATTATGGTATATTCATATTTATTATTTACAATTACCGATGTACTGTAATTTCTCTAAATATCCGTATATTGAAAGTGAAAACCGAATACAAAACATAATGGTGCCAACGAAATAAAATATACCTTAATATTTATTTAAAATGAAATTACTATTATTAATAATCGATTGTAAAATATAAATAGTATACAGTAACATTCATACACAAGTCTTAGAAAATTTAATGTTACTTTGATCTCTTATCTGTAGCGTCCGGACTCTCGAGCTATCAGGAACTGAGCTTGCTGTTAAATTACACTACTCTTCGTTCTATGAACTGTATACTTTTCAAAATGAAAAGATTGATGATAATTTTAAATCTCGTAAAAGTTTCGAGATAATTTTTCATCTTTTATACGAGCACTATATGAGAGGATTTAATACAGTCAACGTAAAACTTGTTATCAAAGCGAAGACGAAAATATTTATCAACAATTAGTTCATTTCATGTAATTGAAATTGAACCCACGAACTTGCGTTTACGTACTGTTACGCCACGACCGCCTCATGGCCTTAGTTCACTGTATTATATTTAATAAGAAAGTATGGTGTTAATGTATAATCCATATTTAACACAAAAGGCAAAAATAATTTTTCCGCAGAAATTTATATTTATTGTCAAAACCTCTAATTAATAGCCGGAATATCCAACAAAACCAGCATAGATTTTTTTTTCAACTTCACGCTGTATCCCGCACACAGCAGGGTAGGCAGAGGGAACCTCGGTGTTACGGTTTACTTTATGTGTTAAGGTTTACCCCCACTTTATGTCGAATTCTGGAGGCATTGCGTGTTGAGTGGCAGAATTCAACGCCGCGCTTTGCCTCGACATTAGAGGAAAGAAAATGGAAATATAAACGTAAAGAAATATTTCACTTTCTCGAGTGGGAATGGAACCCACAACCGTCGCGTTTACGCGCGCCACGACGGACATATATAGCGAATGTAACCTACATGTCACAGCTGTCACAACAGTGATTTTATTCTCAGTAACAAGGATTGCTACAGTGAACGCCGATGTAAATTTTACCAATATTGAATTCATAGGAATTCAATATTGGTAATTAAAAAATTTTTCATCACAGTGGTTCCGGGTTCAAAAATCTAAATCAGAATATTTAAATTTATTTTGTATACGCTTCCCAGTGTGATAAAATTTGGCATATATAAGTAAACATGCAATAGACACTACACTACTTAATAAAAATATTATTTATAAGTATGGATCAAAAAATATAGAAACTAGCCGTGGTGCAGATGCGCAAGAGTGTGACTGTGAACGCGAGAGGTTGTGGGCTCGATTCCCGTTTGCGGAAATTAATTTTTAGCACTTTTTTTAGCGTTGCAATCCCTCCAAAATTTGGCAGAAAGTGAGTAGGAGGAAAATAAAATCTCCATTTCATTTCGCTTTGATTTGAACAACAATATATTTTCGGCAACAAATAATATTGTTGACATTGATATTATACAATTTTATCGTCATCATTCACATTGGTTACTTATTTTTGAATCAGTAATCTGAAAGCAGAATATAATATTCCTTTGTAAACATTTCGTATTGAAATACGAACAATTGAAGGCGAAATTTCCCCCGAAAGCTTTTTCGCTAATTATAGCATCAGTTAATGGGAATATTACGGTACCTCTCATTGGAGATAACTTTTACGAGTTTCGATTTAAAGGTAGACTTTTTCGTTTTCTTTTTCACATAAAATGAATCCAGAAAGTTATATTTCTTGAAATATTTTTTGCTGTTTTTTTAACACAAACCTGCAGCATGTTTCATACTTACAATCAGTGTACAGTTGAATACTCCTCATCCTTAAAGCTCTCTTATCTTGAGCAAAAACATACTTAGATGACAGCCAATTCAATAAAAATATTATATAAGCTTTTTTGTTATACTATAAAGTTATTAGATTTTTATTTTCATTAGACCATAGACTTTTCAAAACATAAGCAAGGCAATGAGCTACTACTCAGTCATTTGTCTTAAGAGTTAGTGTTAGTGGAAAATATTTACCACTAAGGCAGATTTTCATTATAGTTTATGTAAATTATTAAATTCAGGAGTGCCAGTATTCAATATCAATCATGGCCCAGATTCTGCGCAAGAACAATATATAGGTATAAAACAAATGAAAGTGTACAGACTAAAGTATTGTTATATTATAAATTCATATATTATATGTTCATATTCCCTATAGAGAATTTTTTCGCATATATATTTAATGTACAGACACATTTTTTTTTTACTTTTCTATTATATTAATGGTTTAAGCATAACGTAGTGTAAGGTATTGTTCAGTTTTTTAAACAGATTAATCGCCAACGTCCATACCACGTTGAACACACCGGTTCTCGTCCGATCACCGAAGTTAAGCAACGTCGGGCGCGGTCAGTACTTGGATGGGTGACCGCCTGGGAACACCGCGTGCCGTTGGCTTTTTGATATATTTTATAGTAATTATTATTAACATTACTTTTATTAAGACTTCCGAAATCTAGGAATACCGAAATTAATTTTTTTTTCTAAGACAACCCGTCTTAAACGAACTGTACATATTATTTCTACTGTTATTTTTTAAATACCAGCCTTTTGGTGCGGTCTTGCCTGAATGGTCAAATAAAAATAACTAAAACTTGCGTATGACATACTAATAGTGTCTGAAATCCTTTTGGACTTCATGTACATGGCAACGATTAAAGTGATATAATATACGAGCTCGTATAGCTTTTCTGAACTTTCCAGCGAATTTTCGTGACAGAACTTAACGCCGTATTGCTTCTGCCATTCAAGAAGCACCACTGTCGTCGCTTTCTACCGCTGGGTTATAACGGCATAGCTGAGTGTTTGATCATAAGATTCTACTATTGACTAGTTTGGAATCCTTCGTTGCCAACGTCCATACCACGTTGAACACACCGGTTCTCGTCCGATCACCGATTTCCAAATTTTTGAATCATTGCATGTTGAGTGATTGAGAAATAATAATATTAAATATTCAAAAATCCAGGAAATCCTGGAGTGAGAATCGAACCCACAAAATGCTTCTTAAAGTGTGAGGAGTTCTCTATAGGGAGTGTGTTTCTTTCGTGAAACGTGAAACAGCATTGTGTGATATAATAATAGTTGAAACACGAGAACGGAGTGTCAAGACACTACTTCTAGTGAGACCTGTCAAGATAGATTGTCACTAGCTATCTTGCTATATGCGTAATACAGTTAAAAAATTTTACAACCTTAATACCTTTATAGAGTTGCCTTACATTAAAATGTAATAATTCTGAAACTACCCACGTACATGCGAAAAATAAAGATGAGATGTAAGACAATTTCCTTTCTTGGGCTCGCTTAGCATATGATATATGTACCCCTACGGACGTGTTCATCTAAATAACAAGATATTTTAACTTCCAGCTTCACGTGTTTAAATTATGATAGATGTTTCTTTAAGTAGGATATTCTTATATATTTTTTTCTGAGGTATAATATATTTTTATTTATTTTATTAATATATTTTCATTTCTTTCTATATTCTGAATAGTAAAACTATAAAAATATTTATTACATAATCACAATCACAGAATTCTGTTTATACATTCTTAATAAAAGCAGAAGAAAAATACTCGTAAAATTTATAAAGAGACCCGCGGGACGTTTGTCTGTCTCGTCTCTACTGGTAATTTACTTTGTATTTGTTTGTTCAAGAACATTATTGTTGATTCATTTGACTATTAAAATAAATATATTAAGCAAAATATTATTTTCATAAATATATTTTTTTTTTCCGCTATACGTTATATACCGCGTGTATCTGCGTGGGTGGAGGGAGTTTAGTGTTAAAGCAATCCGCTTTTTGCCGAATTCTGGAGGCATTGAGTGTTGGGTGGCGGAAGTCAACGCCTTACTTTTACTCGACACCAGAGCGGAGAAATAAAAATATAAATTAAAATAAATATTTCATTTCCTCGACGGGGGAATCGAACCCACAACCAGTCGGTTTTACAGTCAACATATAGAGATGTAACTACACTTACTACACATATTTCTTTTAAAGCTCAACACGATGTCAAAAGGTAGACGTTCTAATATATTTTTTATTTTTATATAATGACGCAATTCAAGCCTCATTGGAGTTTGTAGTATTTTATTTGTTATTAAAGAACCATTTTTGGATCATATCTTTGACATCTTTCACTTTCAAAATATACTACTACATAAATAGTTTAGATTTTATGAATTATTATGTAGGCCTTGAATTAGGTCTTGTTTTGGTACCTTTACACGTAATCTAGTCTTATCTCTAATAGAATCTATCGATCCAGTCATTAAGGAACACTCAAATAAATCCAATAGACCGCATATTCAATGAAAATCGACTTTCAGACAGCTCGCCATATTATGAAGTCTTTGTTGACTGATAGGTACGAGTACGTACTTAGTGCGGTATTTAATATAAATAAATTATTTATTCTATCATTTGAAAGATTTCGATTCATTTTTTATTATGTAACAACAACAAGATAAATTTTATTTTATTTATTTATATGAGTATATTTATTAGAGATTAGCGATCTAGACGCGGTTTTGGCCGCTTTTTGAAGGAAAGCACAATGCAAATGAATGCACGATTCACCTGATGGTAAGTGAACTCCAAAAAGTACTCATGTCGTGTCAATGCCGGTCTCTCATTAGGTATTAACTAGGTTCCCTCTGTTCACCTTGCTATATATTGGGCACACAGCGTGAAACTGAAAAAAAAATATGAGTACGAAATTTTTTTACATTTAAAAGTAAAAATAGAAGTGTCAAGTGAGTTTACGTGAATTATAGCCGATACCGCGGATAGAGTACTGTGACGCGTAACACAGTCGCGCCTCATTAATCCGACATATTCACCGCTACATTCGTTACGAACGTTTCTGTGCATGCCTTTGATTTACTGGGTTTATTTTTTTTATCACGCTGAAATTCTTGTAATTAATGACCAGTCGTTACGCGGGGACGCGAGCGTGTGACGGGTCAGGTTTTAGATTTGATTTTTACTGTTACATTTTATGACAAAACCTAGAGGGAATTCAGTTTTAAAAACTATATTTGTTAAGTAAATCAAATCTAGCTATACAGCCTTTTTGATAAGCTCCCTAACACCATGCTATATCATACCAGAGCATATATTTAAAAATACAATGACCTTACCGTATGTATCTATTACAACACCGGAAAAAGTTAATACCTGTTCTGTGTATTTTGTTTATTAACTTTAATTTAAACAATAATTCTTAAATATTAATTTTTATTTCATATTTTTTTATATGTTTTTTGGTGGCGACATCCATTAAACAGAGCTTTTGTTACATTTTTTTGTTAACATGGAATAAGAAGTATGGAATAAGAAGTATAATTAAAATAATGCTGAATATCATTAATATAAATTTAACTTCACTTTCACACATGTATTAACACGGTAATACATAACGACGTAGCAATGTAGCACAGCAGCTACGACGTAAACTATCATATTATTAAAATTAGTTTTAATGATATCCTGTAATCGTAATTCATTTACTATTATTTGTAAGCTCAACCCTTATTTCACATAATATAGCTGTGAATGAACAGAAAAATTCGTGTTTTATTTCGAATTCAACGTATAGCGCGGTGCGTGGCGGATTTACAACGCCGCCCACGACCCCATGCAACACCAGAGGAGCTACAGGTGCGTTGCCAGCCTTTAAGGTGGAGATGAAGGGCACCGGGGCCCGGCATTACCTAATGCGAAACGCAGTGGCAAGGGCCACTACTTCACGCCGGTTTAAAATGCCGGGGGTGGTATTAAATCCGGTCGAGTCTGCCCATGCGTGTTGCCATTACTGGCGACGTTACTATACCACACGTACTTTAGTCGCCTCTTACGACACCGACAGTACCAGGGTGATCCTATTCTAAGCCGGGACCACACGGCTGACTTCACCAGAGCGAAGAAATGAAAATATAAATTAATATTTTCTTTCCTCGAGTGGGAATCGAACCCGCAACCAGTCGATTGTGCAGCACAATTTGTACCACTGCGCCACGACCAGCGATGAATTTCTAACACAAAAGGTTTAATGAAAAAAAAACTATTTGAATAAAATGTATGACGTAATGTCTATATCAGAACGCTGTCCGCTGCCACTATTTACTCCAGTTGTTACTCTAAACGATTTGTTGAGATTGAATTGCTCTAAATCCGTTTTTATATTCTTTCCGATTGTATAACATAACAATGATCGGTTCTGCTCGATAACGTTTTTTATTTGTTTGTACAACACTATTTATATATGTACGCTTTTGTAATTTTAAAATTTTATTCTAAAAAATATTTTAAAAAACTGAAAAAAATACTATTTTGTTACATTATTAATAGTTTTAAAAATAGAGCATCAAATCGCATCAGTAAGAATGGCATAGGATGTACACTGAATTAAATCTGTAACTTAGATTCTTCCGGATAAAGGATAAGTTTATAATAAATTATTTTAAGTAATAAATTATTTATCCAGTAAATTAACTGAGTCCACCTTGGCGCAGGGTAAGCTAGTGACTGTAACGGTTGTGAATTCGATTTCCATTTGGTAGAATAAATTATAATTCATTAATATTAAAATTTTTTCGCTTTAGTACCAAGGTGAGCAGGGCGTTCTGCCACTCAACATGCAATGCCTTAAATGCATTGCATTAAAAGCACATGCAACTGGCAAGTTGGAGTTCCACTCCAGACGGAAAGTGGAGAACAATATCTTCTTTCTGTTTACCCTGGTATGTTTTTCTTTCGTTAATTTCATTATAGCTATAACTACAAGGTTAAACGCTTCTTTGTATATTTCAATGTTTTAAATTGAATTTTACCGGGACTGAATTATATTATAAAGAAACTCTTTAAAACTAACTCCTCGTATTCTATGAATAAATTTGACGAGCTGAGCTGATAGCAGGAAATTGAGCTTTAAGTAAAATAGAAAAACCCTCAGGTTACACTATTAGGTTTGTTTGTTTTATAGAATTCTAAACCTACCTTAGGGAAAAATATTAAAGTGATCTTCGTACAATGTTTCACTTGACGAATGAGAAAGGACAAACACTTAAAATATATTTAATATTCTTTTACTGCAGATATTCTATACACTAAAAGTAACTCAACGCCACGTTTGGAAAAAAAAAATCCTTTCCTTGAGTGAAGATCGAACCCACAACCAATCGCACTTACAGTGACACTTAGTACCCTTGCGCCACAAGTGGCCTCAATATCATTCATTTATACATCCTCATAATATATTATAAAATAACAAGCTTTTTCATCTATTTTCTTCAATATTGCAAATTCCACTAACGGGAACGCTCCCGTGTAGTAAACGTGACTCTGTTGGCAGATATTAAAAATGATTACCGTGTAATAATGACGTCGGAGGAAATAACCAGGTGTTACGGAATTAAACGATCCTCGAAATATTATAAGTGAAATATTATAAGAGCGAGCAAAAGTAATGTCATCCAAGACCATAGGAGCAAGTTAAAATAATCAATAATTTTTATATATATATATTACCATTATGGTTGTTTGTAAAAAAAAGCAAGATATGGATCTGGCTTTTTTATATGTTAAAGAAAAATGCAACCTGTCACATTCAAAGTCGCATGCTTGTGCCCCTTCACCACGACCTGTCTCAATTATTTTTCATTAAAATTCTTAAATACAATAGCATATAGATAAAACTATATTATTTTCATTTACATAAATTTTATTATATATTTACATAAATTTAATTAAATATGAAAAATGAAATACACATATATTTTTTAACACATCACGGTCTTTTTAGCGAAAGTGTTTGTATAATTAATTACATACGCTTACAAGCGGCCACGCAGTAATAGGATTTTCTATCTCGAATAATTTAGCTTGGAACTAAAACTGGTGTACATCCAGTCATTTAATGTAATTCACAGTCTTATTAACGAAATTACTTATTATTTAATATTTATACGTTATTCTTAGTTTTTGGAATCGTATTTATTTAGAAGAGAAAAACTCAGATAATCACATTGAATGACGTGCATATCTCGAATAACGATGATATAAACAAAATACCGAATCACTTATATCATTGTATCGAATTATGTGGTGCTAAGACACTCGGCTCTCCATTTTCTGCCGAATTCTTGGGGCATTGTCGCACCTCGAACCAGCGAAGAAAAATAAATATTAAATATTTAAATTCCTTGAGTGGGAATCGAACCCACAATTTGTCGCATTTATAGTCAGACGCAGGGGTTCCTCTGCCACGACTCGCCTCCAAAGAATTCAACGTGAAATACAATATAACACTGTAATGAGAGCTTATCGATTTACAGATGACGATAGCCAATAACTTGCTCTGTCACGCAGAATAATGGATACGGGCAGGCTTTCAGCGAATGTGATATCATTTTTTTTTCAAGCATTGTCCAAGTTGAAAAACACTTTTTGTTGTATATTTTTTTTTCTTTCTTTTAATTATTTTAAGTAATATGAACAAGTTACGTAACTTTATAAGTAGACACTTGTCAGAAAATGAAATAATAACGTAAATATACCTATGAGTTACATAGTTCGACTTATACTTCAAGACTTACTTAAATCAAACTTAATATATAGGAATTTCCTGTATACCTAAATAGCGAGAAAATTTTCAAAGACAGAAATTGTATGGGTTAAGGATGATAATAATTATATTGATAATTGCCGTTTTACAATATAACAAACAGTATATTGAGAATCATAGTATAATGTATTCTTATTTCTTTATAAATTGAATAATATATAGTTATGGGAGACAGCTATGCATACGTTCATTTTTGCACAAGGCAGCTGCCGACGTCATCAGGGCCGTTATTGGAAAATTCCAAGCGAAGTTATTCTACGTTTCTAACATATTAGTGGAAGTTGACGCTAGCAAATATCGTTCTTTTCAGTCTTTTTTTTGGAACAAAGTTTCCTCGGTGTTTCATAACAATTGAAATATTTTCTTCGCTTTTATTTGTTCTATTTGTATTCCGATAAATGAAAAATGTAGGAAAGATATATTAGGGAAGCCATTTCAATAGAAGAATGAATTGATAATGTTTTTTGATAATTTTGACTAAAATAATAATAGTACTCGTATTTTTAGTAAAGTGCGATTAACATTTATAACGATCTTTCCGGTTTTTTTTAAATAATAATATGTATACAGTTAAGAATTGATACCATATTATAGTATTTAAATTCAAATAAACTCAGTCTAAATATAGAAGTAAAATTTGATAAAGAAAAACGTAACAAAATATATTTGTTATCCTTAGCAACTTTCAAATTTCCTCGTTTATTTTATAAACTATTTCAGTAGTTTTGTTCTTCGTCTCGGCACCATCCATCACGGCAAGTATCGTTGTTGTAATATATCAACATGAGACTTTGCTTGATGCTTGAAGCCAACTTGGTAGCGAATTTTACTATGAATATTAGTAGCTTGAAATTTTCTATAACTCTATTTAGGTATCTATACTCTAGTATATAAGTAATATTTTTTTTAGCTTCATGCTGTATCTGACCATTAAGACTCTCCTGATTTCCGTTGCATAGGATCGTGGGCGGCGGTGATCACTTACCATCAGGTGACACGAACGCTCGTTTGCCTTGTCCTCTCCCATAAAAAAAAACAATTCAACAACGACAATAAATCATAATCTGACATGAAAATGTCACATTTTTACTATAAAATTGATTTGGAGGTAGAAAGAGCGAGTAAGTGATTTATTTCGAAATGCGTTTGAATGCTTGGCCGATACGTGATAAGGGAAGCGCTTCGGTTTATAGACGGTGGTCAATAACTTGCTTCATCATGCAGAATAATGGCCGCAGACGGGCTTTGGGTATGCGAAATCGAATTATTTCTGAACATATTATATTACTGAAAGAATATGTTGCTATCAAATTAAAATTTTAATTTACATGGAAGGGTGTTGTATTATAATTGGATTATTCAGTCGGACGGCAATGCGCTACTAATGGCGCGCTGCGCCAGAAATTGTTTTTTTTACGAGGTTGGAGGCGTTTTAAGAATATTTTCTCCTTATCTATCTTGCTAAAAACAAAAAAAAGGCGGAAAATGAAGCACTAGGTTCCCTCTGCCTACACTGCTGTGTGCAGAATACAGCGTGAGGCTAATTAATTTTTTAAGTTCTGTTCTTACTTTATGGCGCTTCGAGCGTGCCAGTTGAGCACCAATCACTTTGCCAATGTCACTTTGTATGGAGAATACACAAAGGAAATTTTACGTTAAAAAACACTTGGCTAGGTGTACAGGCGTACATGAAAAAAATATTTTTTTTTTGGCGCAAAAAAATATTTTTTAATTTTTTAATGTTTACAGGTAAAGTAATATTGTGACATCTGTCATCTGTACATTAAGCAGCGTCAAATGAATGACAATGCTGATGAAACCATCAAGTATGAACCTGCATGTGTGGACAATCGATTTATTCCTTCAATTTGGTTATAAATGATCGCATATACATTATTTATATTACAATTGAGGATTTAATGTGTGCTAATAAAAAAAAAAATTTGCTATTTTAAAATTAATTTAGTATTTATTTATTTGTTGTTACCCCTATCACTTTTAGAGACAAAAAAATTAATTGCCGCTATTTTGTATAAAAAACGATTCAATCATTGTTAAATCTTTAGCAATGCTCTAAGAGCTGCAGAAACTTTCTCATGCTGATTCTTCTGGATTTTAGGTGTCCATAGGAATATGTGCAAAATAAAAAAAATGTAAAAGAAAAGTGAATATTCAAGGTACCAGTATATAGTGAACATTGTAGTCGGGAAATCCCCTTTTATTCAAAGGTAGGAATTTATTTTGTTTATAGCTCTTTTTCCAGTTTTTTTGATATGCAACCTTTTTCGTTGCATTCAA
Source organism: Heliconius aoede (assembly GCA_037355905.1). Taxonomy (NCBI): domain Eukaryota; kingdom Metazoa; phylum Arthropoda; class Insecta; order Lepidoptera; family Nymphalidae; genus Heliconius; species Heliconius aoede. Next base: position 418,002 of record JBAIZZ010000050.1, read on the forward strand.
TATAATATGCGCTCCGGATACCGGTGAGACTTTTTAAATTTTTTTAGACCTTTTAAAAAATATTTTGTTGAATATAATTTTAGTTTATAATGTGCTTAAGAGATATTTATGTGAGGCCAGTCGTGGCGCAGGGGCACAAGCGACTGTAAGGTGAAATGAAATATTTCCTCGAGTCGGAAAATGAAGGACAAAACGGGAACAGGATGTCGTGACACTAGATTCCTTCAGCCTACCCTGATATGTGCAGAGTACACCGTGAATCTAAAAAAAGAATATTAAAAATATTTGCAGGTCAAAATGTACATTTTAAACTTAAACTATCAATCTTTGTCACATTCTATCTGTATGCAAAATTTTATACGAATAAATTCAGTTGAACGCATTTCAGACCATATCGAATGCATTTCACTTGTGAAAATTATAGCTTCGCTAAGCTTCAATAACTTTATATTTTAAATTGAAATGTCGTGGTTTTATTCGCTTATTATTTTAATTTTTTAAAGTATTTATATATTTATAAATCTTTCTTCATTCAGCTGAGTAGGCTCCGTTTCTTCTCGTTTCAATTTCGTCAAGCGATGCGACCAGAAAAACAAATATATTTTAATACTTAAACAGATGTTTAGTTAAATAAAAAAAAATACGTCAGATATTATTTACTTCCAAGCGACAAGACAAAGCCACCTTTAATAGGAGCAAGAACTAAAATGAATACGAGAGTTTTGTGTAGGTTCTTTAGTGATGAGAATGAAAACTACGAGGAAAATATTTCCTTTTCGTACACGTACCTTTTTACAAAAATACAAAGGATATACTTATCAAGGCCCTATTGTTAGGCTTTAAGAATTTTATATATAAGTCATATTATATAAACCTTTTTTTTTTAGTTTCACCCTGTATCACGCACTAAGCGAGGTAGACAGAGGGAACCTGGGAACCTAGTGTTAAGAAAATCCGTTCTAATTCAGACACTTCTGTTCCCCATTTTTCTCAACACTGTATTGTAATTAACTATTTAAATTGCGCAGAAAAGATAATAACAATTATTGTTTCGAATTATTATATGTTTTCATTTTGTGTTAACTCAGTGTTAAAGCAATATGAAGTGTTTTTTATTTCATTTAAAGCAAACAAATAATTGTTTTTTACGTTTATGAAATATTTATTTTACAAATGTTTAAAAACTGACCCTCCGAAACTGTTAAATGTTTTATATGTTTTGTAAAAAATAAATTTTCTTCTCTAAATTTCGAATAACATTTGAAAAATGCAAAAAAAAACTATTCTTCTTTTAAAAATAATTCTTTTTTTAAATTTCGAAGTTTCCGAATCTCCTACAGTATAATAATTTAGTTTTGTAAATCTAATTACAAGGCCTAGAAAAGCATACACAAGTTTATCTAAGCGGTACTGTAACACGAAACGTCAGAAACATCATGCCGCTGGTAATTAAGAGTGAGACGTGGCCCGGGGCCGGAATCCCGGGGCCCGAGGCCCGGGGCCAGGGTGAAACGGATTCCAAACAGACTGATCTACTTAGCTTTATCTCTAATTGTCGATGTTACAGTAAACAAGGCAAGTCTATGACCTTATAAATTCAAAATATTCTTTATTCAAATAGACTCTTATAAGCACTTTTGAATCGTCGAATGAACATATAAACAAAAAAGCATATAAATAAACACGGGAAGCACTAGCTTTCAAATAATAGGCCGCTATGAGAGGACGGGTATCGCACGCCGGCATGTGATGCCTTCATAAAGTGAAAATAATGGCTCTCAATATGAATTTCGGTCAAGTTTATCTAAACTAAGCAATAAGTATGATCACAGTCAAAATTTAGTTTACACGCTCGAAGCATTTCTTGATGTAAACTGTAGGGCTACAAAACTAAGCTATAACATATTTTTCAGGTAAAATTTTTCATACTACAAAAGAAAAATTGCGCACACATTTTATTTATACTTTCAGGAATAACATAATATAAGTAACTCGTATATAAGAATGAAGCATCTCATATTTCTCAGGAACACGAGTGGTTTCCTTTACTGAGATGGAAATCTAAATGGATGGCTCCATAATACAGAGTGCCAGCGGTGGAATTCATGATATATCCTGAATTCACTATATAATCCTATCTGTCCTACGAGTTTATGTTTAACGTCAGTGAATATATCACGTCTTGTCTGGTTTTATGCCATAAATTCTTTTCATAGTTAGAGAACATTTGTGGTAAGTAAAATTTTTGGTTTCGAAGATACGAGGTTTATAAAACTAGCGCAGAGTATAATAACAATGACCGTGTTAGATTATTATTTTTTATGTTTAAAACGAAAGTGAATAAAATTATCAAAATGTTTATAATACGTTATTAGATAGTTGGTTTTTATAAGTACTACTATTTAATTAAGAATTAGAAGAATTACTAGAATTAAGTGGAAGATTGATGAGAGTGCTAGATAGATGAAAAGAGCTCTATACTGTCAGAATAGCTGTGAAGAAACTTTAAAGAAAGAGAAATTTTAAACTTGTAATTATCGTGTGCAATGTATATCTGCGGTACTTTTACATAAAGCGTGTTTTAACATTATTTGTCAGTCATAAAACTGAATAAAACATATTTTAATTGATATTTAATAAAGCACTTAAGACGAAAAAAAATATCTAAATCTAATCTAATCTAAATATTTAAATGTTGCGTCATATTTTCTATTAGTTGTTGTATTGAATCTCGTATAACCAAAGCCGTGCTTCTAAACATTGAAAAGCTCTACAGCAAATATGTTTGCACGACTCGTATGGTCGTTCGATAACTGACATCCGCTATATTCAATATAAATGTTTTCAATACTAGCTGACCGCCGGTGGCTTCGCACGCCTCAAAGAGGATTGTGTATTAGAACATTTTAGAATTATCTTTTTACTTCATATTATTTATGTGTATTCAGGGAAAATAGTGTGTAATATTTTAGTGCAATTACCTATATTTTTATCTATTAAATAATTTGCAATTTAAATGTTATGGAATTTTATTTGCTCTCTTGAATAATAATAATAAAATATTTGAATCTTTTTACTTGAAGGGCTTATGAAATAAACACAGAGAAAACTTAATAAATCAGTATATTTTGTTTTTTTTCAGCTTCTCGTTGTATCTTGCATATAGCAAATAGTCAGAGGCAGCCTAGTGTTAAGACACTCTGCTTCTGGAGGCATTGCGTGTTGAGTTGCGTGTTGACTCAAAGCCACGCTTTTGCCTAAAGAAATTGAAGAAAGAAAAACAAATAATTCATTTCCTCCAGCGGGAACCAAACCTACAATCTATCGTGTTGACTACGTGTCGTATATTTTGTATTACATCTATAATGATTTAGTTTAATATATTACTGCATAAACTTTCTTAAAATCTAAGTGGAACCATCTTCTATTATTTAACTGCTGATTTTAAATTTGTACCATCATATGTTCAATTTAATATTTCAAATAAATATGGCAGTGATAAATATGTAATAAATGGGCTGTAAATTCAAAATGTTTTATATGTATCTACACAATCACACAATAATATTCAAATGAAATGACAGTAACAGCTACCAACCCCCTATCTCTCATATTATAGGCTATATATACAAACGATCCAAACGGAGCACAGGAGCCGCCTGCACTAATTACCTTAGTCGCAATAATAGCTGCGGTTTGGGAAATTATGCAGTTGAGTTAGAGCCCACGCCGCCAATTAAAGTCGTATCGAGATACACTATCGAAATATATATATAATATACCTATAGGTTATCTATAGTTAATCTAAAGGTTAGGTCTAGTCTAGGTCTTTAGATCTAACCTTTAGATTAACTATAGATAACCTATAGGTATATTATATATATATTTCGATAGTGTATCTCTGTGTATAATACTTTATGCAGGCACTAATTAATTGGCTGACTTTTAGATATAGGTTAGTGACATTAATTGCTTAAGATCGTGGATTCGTTTCCTTGTTATCAAGTCAGGTGTATGTACATATGTATACCTATGTTTTTCTTAGTGGAATATAATTTTAGTATAGTAATAGTTAATAAGGAAGTTATGTATTTGACAAGTACATTTTTTTTTAATTTTTAAGCATGTTTAGTATTTTTGAAAGAGAAATAGCGTGATTGGAAGCTGGAACGAACTGAGATCTCATATGAATTATTATGTTGTATTATATTACAGGCAAAATAGAACTAGAATTTACAGATACCCTCTTTTATGGGAGTCGCTAACAGTATAATATTAAGACATGTAAAAGAAATTGTGTAAGCATAATTTAGCCTCATGTCTAGAATAAAAACAGTTAATAATATGGAAAAAACGGTACGGACCAAATATCTGTCTGATTTATTTTAAAAAAAAATATATGTAAATAATCATATCATTCCTAAAAAAACTTATCATTCTTTTCTATTTGTGTTAAAGTATAGACAATGCGTGAAATATTTAAAACGTATAAATAAAAGACAGCAGGATTAACCTTGAAGTCCGTCCGTGGGATACATACTTCTGGATCTTAGTGTTATTATTGAAGTACGAACGGCTACCAAATTCATTTATTCATATAATTACAATAAATTATCATAATGAGATGATGAGATATAAAAAAACATTACAAATATAAGTAATTACCACTCTTAAAATAGATATGTATATATGCATATACCTACCTACACACTAACATAAAATGATATTTATTCACGCCGCCTACTTTCCTAGGAAACGAAACTGAAGATAAGAAATAAAAATAGACACTAGCTGAAAGAAAAATATAGAAACGTGCTGCGTCCGCACGTTTCTCTTACATTCTTAAAAGAAAATTTATATAATAGTTGAAACAAAAAAGATTTTATTTTTACATTTATTTTCTATATTTCTCTGTTTAAAATTTTAATTTCTTCGCTCTGGTGTCCATCACTCATTTTGTTTTGTTTCTATACCTTACTATTGAAACAAGATTCACATAAATGATACCATACCAGAGGCCAGTCGTGGCGCAAAGGCATAGAGGGTAATCTACGAGTATTTTACGTAGAAAGACTACATTAATGTATGCTGTCAGAGCACAGTTAAAACAACCCTAAATTCCGACTAAACTAAGCAGTTTCAATCCTTCCGATTTCAATACATTCATTTAAATTTAAATTATTTTACTTTTATAGTAATAAAGTAATATTTAAGAAAAATAAAATTATATACATACCGTTGATAGCAGTTTACGAGATGCTACGAATATGATTCTAATTTAAGACTTAGCGCGAAGCGAAGCTACGGTGAAATAAATTACCCCTCGGCATGTTGTATGTAGCTTAAAATAGCCTATTATATCCGCAGTGAACGCCTGCATTTGTATATTCCAACTAAATTTTGAAGGTAAACTCATTTTAGGCGCTTAACGCCGTAATTGCTACGTAAAGAGATTATAGGGGTGTAATAATTTTTAGGAAAGTTAAGAAAATATTTTTCTTTCGTGAACGTTGATTCAATGTGATTATATAGAATTATATAAAACAATTAGAATTACATCAAATTTCACAACATAATTCTCAATTTTTGTAGGTACACGTTGTATCCCACAAAAAGCAAATATGGATATAGGAGAGAATCTGGGAACCTAGTTTTAGACACACCGTTCTGAGACACTTCTGTTCCCCACTTTTCCTTTCCTCGAGCGAGCGAGTGAGGAATCAAAGTCACAACCTATCGTATTTACAGTCGCACACTGCCCTACCGCCACGACTAACCTCAGAATAATATTAATTAAAGACGTAAAAAAATAAAATAATTCTTATTTTCTTTGTCTTAAAACATTTTAAAAACGCTAACTTAAAAAATGTTAACTTTACATAAACAGATTAGCTTGGCACACTAGAAATGTTTTCAGACGAGCCAAAGTCCAAGAAAAGCTGATTTCGCCAAGAAAAACAACAAGAAAAAGTGTCATGAAAAGGTATAAAATATATATTTTTTTATTATTATTATTTTAGGCGCATAACACACGTCAAAATACGATCACTAGTTAAATGAATAGCAATTAACGCCGTTAATAAAGTTAATTAAGTGATTGGAGACGTCCTCGGGGGATTGTTTACTTGAGACGTGCCCTCAGGTGAAAAATTACAGCTCATTTTATGTATTACTCTGATTCAAGTGTTCTTGGAAATTGAAATGTTTAATATTTTTATTTATATTTCCTCTGATAATCGCTGTGACGCTGTGTCCTGCACATAGCAGGATCTGGGGATCTAGTGTTAGACACTCCGTTCCCATTAAGACATTACCGGTCCAAATTTTCCGCTGAATTCTATAGCGATTTTATTAATATTTTTACAAAACAAAAAAGTAGTACAAAACATATGTATGTATATAAAAATAAATAGTAACATATATATTATATTATAAAAATAACGTCGGTTCACTGTTCGCACGCATCGCTCCACAGCTGAATGTACAGTACAGGGCTTGCCACAATCGGCAATGTTTTCTGCCAAATGTACCAAGCGACGCGACGCGACAGCGCGAGACAGATTAAGTGCTTCTGACACGAGTCTATCATCTCTTACGAGATACGAGTGTGTAGAAATGGGGACATTTATATAAGCATCTGCTTATTCTTTTCTTATTATTTAGGTTGATTTAACTTACACGATTATGTCATGCCATTTTATGGCTTCACGATGTATCCTGCATGTAACAGGGTAGGCAGAACCTTGGAAAATTGTATTATTACAAAAAATGGATTCCAATGCAGCCATGTATGGGTGATGATGATGATGATTTTGAATGGTTATCGATATTCGGGCGATGTTTAATATGGAATTTTAAATTTTTATTCTCCCTTATATTTCATCATGTGAGTTTTGTTCAAATTCAAATTTATTCGGGATGAGGTTTAGGCGAGGTTGTTCTTAATTGGTTATTTGGAGAGTAATTTTCTTGTTTTATTATTAAAAATATAAAATGATAAAGCACTCGGTTCCCTGTTGTTGTAAATTTATTATTATTATTAAATAATAATCAAATATTTATTATATTGTATGACAATAATTTTCTTTAATTTCAATGTTTTAAGACAAAACGTAATGCTACGGTTTAGTCAACTGCACCAGTAAAACTATGATTTAATTTAAAACTATGATCCACGCGATTTCGCCCGCTTGAATTACACAATTATTTATTAACTAATCTACATTACTGTCGTTTTTTTTTATTAAATCTATTCAATTAAACTTAAAAAGCAATTTTGTCGAATAATACTTTTTAAATCTAACTTATCTAACTATCGGTTTTTATTTATAAAGTTGACAATAAATAATTATTTATATAAATATAAAACAATATGTCCTTCGTGGTAAGAATCAACAAAAGAATTGAAGAAAATATTTAAGTAAATAAAAACAAGGATCCGACCGCAATACTTTAACGACAACTGCTAAACTAGCTGAAGTTATTTTGCACGATTGAGAAGTTCACCGGGGACATTACAATCGTTCGAGCTTTTTCCAATGCTAAGTTTTAAACGAACCTAGATTTTAGACAAAAGCAGAATAGAAGAAGATACGGTAAGAAAATACTTTTAGAATGAAAATAAAATATATTTTCTTAAATTTTAGGATAATTGTTGTAAAATGTATAAATCACTAGGTATTTACACTTTAAAGTTGTTTACATAATAATATACGTATGTAGATAAATAACTAAAATAACTACTGAACTAATTACTGAACTTTTTTCAATATAAAAGTTCAGTAAAATGTACGTGAAGTTGTTTTATTAACACGTGTCAATAATATTTTTTTTCTAAAATTATAATTAACGATGCTTAACATGTTATATATTAATTATAAGTAGGTTTATCTTTTTAAAGAAAGTATTTTCTTTAATAGAAAAATTTAGTTATATAACTAAAACAGTTGTGACTTTTCTTAAAATTAATCTTATAATATAATTTTAATATCAGATTTATACAAGCTCAGTAAAAGAAAATAAAAAAGAAACAGATTTTACGAGCACAGACGACGAGCATGACGAGATTGTTTTATTCTTTAAAGAGTTCCAAAATTATTGTAGTATATGTATATATGTATATACAGGAAGACTAAAAGTATGTGAAAAAGAATAAAATAGTAGAATACAGCCATTCTACTTTTTATTTAACAATATTCCCTTATATTTCAAATAGTATAAATAGAGTAATTTCGCTTATGCTGAAACAAAGTGTTTTTAATGAAACCTGATATTTTAAGTAATCTACGCTATAGCATATTAAGAATTTAACAAGACGACGAGCGACTAGTATCGTTGTTAAAGTTGCTTTTTAAGCTATATTTTGACAAATTTTATCACATCTGACTATATTTACTTAGTACTAAGAAAAATACAGCATATTATTATTAAAAACATTCAGTTTTTCACTTATGTAACCTTTGGTAAATTAGATACTTCAATTAAAATTTTCTTATTATATTTTTTCTAATTCATGCTGTATTCCACATGTAGGATTGTATTATGGTAAGAAAAGGGAGTATCATGATAAGCTCCATTTCCGCCTAATTCTGGAGGCAATGCGTGTTGAACAGCGGTGTTCAACGCCACGAATTGCCTCGACGCCAGAGCGAAGAAATGAAAATATTAAATATGCCATTTCTTCGAATGGGAATTGAACCCACAACCTGTCACGTTTACATTCACATGCTTGTGACGCACAAGCGACTAGTCTCCTATATGATATCCTATTGTAAAGTTTGATTAAATTGTTCGCTCAGCAAAGCGTTCCCGCCGCGCGTCTAGACGCGGGCGGACATTACAAATAGATAGGATCACGTAAGATACATTCGCAGACACATTTGTTTTGTATAAACGTCCAATATTGGAATATTGTCGCTATCACTTTGAAGAGAATGTGTTTTATATTACTTTTATATTGCGTTATGTATCCAGGAGAACTTTGTTATTTTCAATAAATTTAGTTTTTCTTTTCTTATTATTGATTGCATAAATAAAATTTATCCATTACATATTCTTGTAAGGCGAGTACACCTATACTTGGCAGCCCCGCTCGCTCTCTTGTACGCCGGCCTAGAAAGCGACCCAATTGCCCGGTAAATCGCACTATGAATATCAGCGCGCTCTCTCGAGGTGCACGTGGCGGATTGAACGTTGCAGCCTTCGTAAAGCCTGACAGAGGTCGCTGCGGGCAAGCCTTCCATCGTGAACCCCTATAGGTCGTTACACTTGAAATATTAATTATATAGTTAACGTTGGCAAAATAATAAAGCCTGAGAAAAGGTGTTGTACATTAATGAAATAAAATAAAAAAAATTAATGTTTTTTGTACTTAGTACTAAAATTAACATAAATCAGAAGAATCAAGGCACTATTGTCTTTTTCCTTGGCGCGGGACTATAATTAACAATGTAATTAACAAACACCGTTTTAAATTTATAACCACTATTAACGCAGTATTAAAATAAAATACTAAGGAAATAGCTAAAATATTCAAAAAACAACAAATGAATGTAAACAAACCACAATTCGATGAACGAAGGCGGGGGTTTGAGAGATCAAGTTAGCTTTAGATGGGGGAACTGTGCTTTTAGAAGCTCTGCCAGACGCAGATTTATAGCAAGCTAGCTAAATCTTGCGACGAACTGTACATATTGTGTCACAATCCACGAACGCCAAAATGAATAAGTACATATAACAAACAATCTTATAAAAATCCTTATAAACTGTATATATCATTATATGCTTTTTTAAAAATGATACAGTTAACAATTTATTTCTTTTACATAGACGATTTAAAAAAAGTATGTGTTTTTCCCCCATACAGGGGGATACACCCCATATTTTTTAGTGCAGTGTAGGCAGAGAACCAGGAACCTAGAGTATAGGTGCTCCGTTCCGCACATTTTTCCACTAGGTTTGCAGATTCAATCTGCTGACTTGCTTTGTACGGCATAAAAAACCCGATTGCAGAAAATCAATCATTGTGATATATATTATTTTCTCCGTATCTAACCAACAATGAGAAGGGAAATTAGAATCTTTTCTATAGAAACGATATATTAGATCTTATAGAAACTATACATTGAATACAATCGACTGTAGTCGTAGCCGTAGTATACTTATACTTAGTAGTACTTATTTAGAAGACGAATAAAAATTAGAACGTAGCGGTAACATTGCTGAAAGAAATTTTTCACTAGATTGTGTAATGGCTATTTAGTACTAGCTCGATATTAAATAATGATCTCAATCTAGTGTTACATTCTACATCTGTCTATCATAGACCTAAATATTGGACCTTGTACGATTTGAAGCCACAACCCATCGTTTTTTTTAAATCTTTTCTCAATCAATAATCAATGATTAGTAATAATTAATAACAATTTTCAAAATATAACTACAATAATCATTTTGCTAAAATAGTTTAAAATGTTATTATATTTAAAATACGCAACGCCTTCGACAATAGACGAAAAATGGGGAATGGAGTTGTCTTCAGGTTCCCTGTGCCTTCCCTGCTATGAGCGGATAAGAGGGTGAAGCTAAGAAATTTGGTTATCATCCAAACATCTATCCAAAGATTTTTAGAATCACAACAAGATTTATTACGGATTCCTTTGCATTTCGCTCAAAGAAAGGATGTTTATTTGGATCGTTTCTTAGTAATTCCCTTATCATTATCAGGCGGAGGCGTGCCATGAATTGTAATTTATGCCTACGTTGCTAAACCAATATGTTTTGGAGTCTTTGAATATGTTTTCGTATACGTTGTAGAAATTGGGTCCAGATTTTTTCGTATTTGTTAATTTTGCAAGGCATATTATTTGCTTTTCTGAATTAAAGAAAATTGAGGATAGTCGTGGTACTGGGGCGCGAGCGTGTAAACGCGATGGTTGTCGCTTCAATTCCTTCCACTCGGAGAAATAAATGATTTAATATGATTTTTCTTTTATATACGATGTCAGGTTTTCCACGTCGAACGATATCTGTATATGGTGCAGGTGACAATTGAGTGACTCATCCCCAAGTTCTCTGCCTTAGAATTACAAAATGAGGGAAATAAATTAAGCTACACTTCATTTATTGAAAGACATTTTTTTCACCAGGGCTTAAGTCCTCTTAGAGCTTTTATACGTACTTTAAAAATAAATACGTTGTGTTAAAAAAATATGTCAAACCGTACAAATTTACCGAACTTCAAACCTTACTTATATTTATTTACTTTGCAAGTTCAATAATAGAAATTAGTGGAAATCCCATGTGGCTTCAACTTTATTACATAAATGTGGTGGGATCTGGATTGATTTTCTATATATTATTTTATAAGTATTCCTAAGTATTCTTTTATATTATAATAGTCATATTGTGTCTAGTGATTTTAATAATGAAAATTCTACTAAAAAGTTTAATTTGGACGCACTTGCTACTACTACTAGGCCTTGTACCTTCACTTATGTATACACGGGGAGGTCCCTTGGTATATTATGGTAATATTATTATAAAACTAAAAATACGAGTACATGTACACATATATGGAAAATACATTTTCCCTTCTTTTTAGGGTTCTGTTTTTAAAGAAAAAAGGAACCCTTATAAGATCTCTCTGTTGTCCGTCTATGTTTCTGTCTAGACCATTTGGGGTCGCGTATTACTTTGTTTGTTGATAGGTACCTATTGTTTAACTATAATTATTATAATTAATCATTATTTATTACGTTAAAAGTTCTACAGAACATTAAATGTTACACCAACTCGCACTTTACTAGACTCAGAATAATTATTCTCCATTACGAGGGAGGCGTAAAACTAATTAAATTAGATCCTATTCAATTATACTTACGTATTATATATACACAGTTTCAAAGCATTATAGTCTCAAAATAGAGGGTAAAATTTTTATATTTTTTAACTTTTAACACGATAACAAACGAAATAACAGCGTTATGCGATGTCTTAACACGAGGTTCCCAAGTCCCCTCTACCTACCCTGCCATGTGCGTAAATAAAGTATAAATGACTTTATTTTAATAAAAGTTAATGACATTCGCATCATTAAATCTAAACGACTACAGAATTCATCATCACTTATGCTTGAGTAATCTTTGAGTCAATTTCCTTTATTTGTGTAGTCTAATCTACGTACAATACATACTTTGTAAGTTCTTATAAATCGCCCCCAATTTCACTGTCCGTTTGATATTACGAATGACTACTCATTAGTCTCTTTCCCGTTTCCTTATCAGCAGGGAAATGTTCCAGCTGAAGAATTCTAATAAATTGTCACTACATGGTCTTTGTCAGAAAACCATAATCTACTCCTCGTTTGACCTTCTTCCAGTGGAGGAAAGAATTTCTTTACAAGACAAATTAAATTTGTGCCTTTAATTAGTGATAGTTGTCATATTAGACCAATTTATACAATACTAGCGACGCAAACGCGGCTTTGCTCGCTAAAAGTTATCGTCATATTATTACCAAATCATATAAATCTATATAAATACATAAATGGTAGCTATGTGTTAATCTGATGGATAGGTTATATTACTGTAAAGTTTAATCTAAATCCGTTCAGTAATTTTTGCACTGAAAGTGGAATAAGCATCCGTCCTCGCAAGCTCTCACCGTCATAATAATAATTGGATTGTATTTTTAAGAATTATTATGATCATTTCTTTTTGTATATCTATATTATATCTTTTTTTATCTATAACATATAGATCAGATATCGATTAATACTGTTTCAATTCAACGTCAATATAGGATATATGTAAATAGTGTAGTATAAATGTTTTTGTTTAGCGAAGATGCTTGGCCCGCTATCAAGAGTGCACTCCAACACGAGAGTCGTTAGCGAGCGCGTCACTATACCAGCTTTAAAATCTTAAACGTCACCTTTTTGCATTTTGTTTTTTTTTTTTAGTTTTAGTTTAAATCAAAATATTTGTCTATTTTTTTGGTTTTGAAGTAAAAATATATTTTTTTAATTACATATATGTAGATCTTTGTTAATATTTGTTTTCGTTTTCGCTACTTCAACTACCTGGTGCCTCGCTCAGTGTCTCGTTAGTGTATCTGTGGCACTATAAAAATAAAATAATACATGCCTTTATAACTACGCTGGTTTAATTTACGGACTCAATTATTTTGCTCGTATAAATTTTTAACTGAAAAAATAAAATATAATGAAGTATCATATATATTGTTTGTTTTTTTTTAATTATTGTGTTTCATGTCGCCGATGTAAACTTCATGTTTATTTTACATTATATTACTATTGAAAAGCAAGAATCATGGGAGTTAATGCGTGTGAATGTTGTTATTTTTTGGGCAATTTTTTTTGTCAGTAAATTTTATGGGGTGGACACCAGACTGGGGAATACTTTCTGGGGTGGACACGGATCACTCGGCCACTCCTCTTTACGTCCAGGATTTAGATTATGAACAGCGTTACACATGAATCAAATTTAATTGGTAATTCACTGATGACTCCTTTTCCTGTATCGGAAAATGCTTTGACATGGGTAAATAGTGACTGTGATTTGCGGTAAGATAATAATTAAAGTTAGCTTCCCTTTCAGTGTTATCGAACTATCATTAACGAGGGTATTTAGGGATCGCTATGCGCATGCGTGTCGGATAGTTTACTCGTCTCCACTTAGTTGATGAATTTGAAGGAACATGTTACATCCTTTATGTACTGTTCATAATATTGCTTGGGTTTTTGTATGTAGCTTGTGATATTTGAAACTCCGTTACCTTTATTATGTAACGTTTTAGTGAAAATGTCTTCTAAGAGGCTAATATGTGTTGTTAAACTGTTTGAAATTCATCTGAAACTTGAAAGTTTATTTTTTATCAATTTACATTTTTTTGTGTGTCACGTACATAACACGCAATGAATGAATGAATAAAATTAATGAATGGCGAAATCCTACGCCGCATCTTGTTTCATTACCAGAGCGAGGAAATAAAATTATTAAATAGTTCATTTCCTGAATCGGAATCGAACCCCCAACCGTCTTACGCATGTGAACCTGCGCCACGGAGGCCTTAGTATTTTAATAATATAAAACAATTTATTTAATATTTTATTGAAGTTTTATGACATTTCTAAGGCTATTTATATATATTAGAAAAAAATATTTTCGTATCTATAAAATTAACATTTATAGCTGTATTTAATAATTCATTGTAGCTGAGTCATAAATTTAAAGAGGGACTATTCCGTTTACCTTCATCTCAAATACCGTTTAAAATTTAACTGTAATTTGTTATTTTTGACGAAAAATTTCGTTAATATTCAAAATTTTGTGAAATTCGTCCTCGATTCGGTGAAGTTTTGTAACCTGAGGAGAAATTTAATAGGAAGTGAAAAATACTATAGAAACATTCTTCTGGACTGGTAAGGGAGGGTTATATTTTTCGCGCGTATCTTGTATGTATGTAATATTCTTTATTACCTCATATCTCCCGAACTGCTGAACGGATTTACATCTTATTACTTATTTCATCTGCTGACTGCACCTACCCTCACGAGACTCAAGTTCAATTACATTTCATAAGAATATCGAAAGAGGTTCATCGGAAATCTGCCGCCGAGTCATTTCCTCTAAGAAAATACCGGAAATAAAGGTGGCAGGGGGGAATGAAGATACTTCTTTACTGGAGTTTATGTGGAAATACTTCGTAATTCCACTTCGTTCGGTGGATATGAAACTTTACTGTATATATAGAAATAAAATGTATAACAGTTTTAAAGTACTTATTTTAGCTTTATGCTGTATGAACACAGCTATATAGCAAAGTAGACAGAGAACACACAGAGTGTTAGAACACTCTTTTAACTTTTTTTTTAGACATCGCGTGTTGAATAGTGGGGCTAAACGCCGCATTTTTTTTGTTACCAGTCCGCATTTATTCTTGTTACTCATTCCCTCGAGTGGGATTCGAACCATCGTGGCTGCAGGTGCAGTCGCATCTTCAGTCATATGCTGAGTGCTGCCACAAGAGCCTTGTTAATTATTTTTATTTAACTTGTTGAATTTATAAAGTGTTTGTTCTGTTAATACTAGTTTGAATAAAATTAAATGGTGTGTGACGTTTAATTTCATATTATTTTTAAATCTTTCTCGAACGCTTTATAAAAAAAAAATTGTATATTTTTTAATATTTTTTTTTCTTACTTTACGAAATTGCCAATCTAACAAAATATAATAATGATAAGACATCTTATATTCTAACAAAATCTTTTTTATTTTTACATGCCAAATATCTATAATTGTTAATAATATAAATATAATTTACAGTGTGTGTACTTGACGCTATGACTGTTTGGTCGGACGCGGTGGAATAAGTTGCCTAAGCTGTAAAACTACTGCACACACAACTTTTAACTAGTGCTGCGAATAGTGTAATTAAAAACTTGTACATTACAACTCAATGATGTATAGAACCACGTAAGCTCACACATATATATCTCGTGTACATCGGACGTTACTTAACTATGTTTAGACGAATCACAGGATTCATCTAAACATATTACAAAATTGATTTAAGCAGTCGTAGCGCAAGAGTACAAAGTGTGACTATAAACGTGAAGGGTTGTGCGTTCCATTCCCAATTTGGGATTTTTCTTGGAAATAAAATATTTATTATTTAAATTTCTTTTAAAAAGCATTTCGTGCTTTGCCTCGAAAATACAGCTAAATAAATATTACAATATTCTACGGTTTCCCTTTCAGCAAACACACACCCACACATTTAGACATACGTTAAAATGTAAGAAATGCAATTTTTATGTTAGAGGGTAGATTTCTCATTACACGTCGCACCCTCGTTATTCTGCACCATACCATTCTTTATAGCCTTAATATCGTTTAGACTTACCGCGGCAAAATAAATCTTTGTGGAGGCGAGAGTGTGTCAGCTAATATTTGAGATCTTTAATTTACCGTTATTGGTCATTATAGCCCTATATTTTTCCATTTTTTTTTACAAGATAGTTGTGGGTTATATGAATGATCGAATAAATGAATAAATATATATAATACTTTCATTGATTCAGAAAACCGGTGGAAAGTGGAGAACAGAATTACCACTAGGGCTCTTAAAAGCAAAAGTATAAAGATAATATATTAGAAAGACCCTATTCAATATTAATTGATGAAAATAAAAATATAAATCTTCTATCTAAATGTAAATTATTGGAATTATCTTTGTTGGCATCATAAAGAGTCGTTAAGTTAATTTATCAACATTTAGAATATGACCAACCGCAGTTCCGACCGTAATTATAAGTTTCGAACGGCCACACCGTAAATTATTGTTAGAAGGACAACTTGCTCTGCGGGACCTGCGATACGATTCCGATTGCCAAGAAATAAATCTTTCGGCGTTAACTTTGTTTGTAAAAATTTTCCAATTATACAGGAAACGCGATGTCTTTACAACTTGTGTCGACATTTAAATATTATATACTAGAATAATTAAACTAATTATAACATAATCTCATATGAATAAGTATCATATGATGAATAATTTTAAAATAAACAGTGTAGAGTGTGTGTGTAGTTAATATACCTACGTATGTATAGATTACCGGTATTTTACATATTTCGGTATTCTATATAATACCTCAGCTATGTATAGAATACTTATGAAGAAGTCTATCAAAAGATTGCGGAGATTGCCAAGAGGGTAACTTCCTCGATAATTTTTGAAGAGAATTCAGAAACTGTGTTCTCAAATCATTTAAACTACTCTGACAAACAAATAGATTAACAGTAATTATTTTGATTAAAATAATTGTTTTATTGAATTGACAAAAGTTATAATAATGTCCTATTTGCAAAGATACTTCTTTGTTAATAGGAAACTTATTCTGCGAAAAATAATATCCTATTTACAAACACACTTTTTTGCTTAAATATAAATTTATTATTAATGTCGATATATCATTTCGAATATATCCTGACTAACCCTGATATTAAGGAAGAAACTCCAACATAGGTATGTATTTATTAATCACTTTGTCTATCCTATAGTACTGTAACAGCCATTTTGATAATATGTAAATCTATTCTTTGAGGATGCTGCACATAAATCCAGTTTCATTGCTGCCGATGGATCAAAGCTCTTAATGCGGAGTTATGATCGTACGGAAGTCTTTTTATTGCAAGTGGGTTAGGAGAAATTTTCAGAAGCAGCCATATACGGTGATGTATGATAAATATTTTAATCTAAATTCATGCAATCAATCAATCATAATGTTATAAGCGTCGTTGTGTTCCGTCATTCATCATGAAATGCCTCCAGAATTAGGCGGAAAATTTGGATGGGAGTGTCTTAACACTAAGTTCCCTCTACCCTGCCCTGCCTACCCTGCGTCTATCCTGCTGTGTGCGGGAAGCAGCATGAAGCTGAAAAATCAATCATAGTAAGTATTTTACTTTAGTGTAATAATGAATTTAAACTAAGGGCTGGTTAGAAGTCGATAGTTAGTGTGTCGACCAAGACCGCAGAGACCTCAGATCAAAGTTATTTTAGCAAAGCTGAAATTTTGAGTCTGGAAGGATGATTGAGCCATTGGATTGGTGTGGGGGGTCATGAAATAGCCAATAAATAACATACGTAAAATTAAAAACTACTTGTATAACGTAATTTGCCTACAAACCAACTGCCAACACTGCTACATGCAGGTTACAGCGTGAAATTAAAAGAGAAAAATGGAAATATTATAAAATTTGTTTGTTATATTCAATTTTTAAGTGCATTCCATAAACAATATGTTGTCATAATAAATTTTCCAACGAAAAGCTTTTAATAAATTATCCACTACTAGTCGATAAAATATTTTATATTACATTGCATACTTATATGACTTAAGTGATGAAGAGTCATAATTTTGATTGGTGGACATATTTATGTGTCGATATTATTAATAGAATCACATATCTTAATAATGATAAATGATTTCATTAGTATGAACATAACCATACATTTTAATAGTAATTATTATTTTTTAAGAAAATTAAATGTTTAAAGCGGCCAGTAGCGTAGGGGTAAGAGTGTGACTGTAAAGGGAATAATATATTTATTATGTTCGCATTTTCGCAAAGCAACGCAAGGCGTTGAATTTTTACAATCAAACCGCAATGTCTCTAGATTTTTTTTCGTTTATGAAATTAGCGTGAACAAACGCACAGAAAAACAGAAAAAGAAAAATAGAAAAAAAAACAATTGTTTTTGATTTTACTACGTCATTAAATGCCACCAGTAACAATTGTATGCCGCGCTTTGCCTCGATTGCAGTTCCTTGAGCGGGAATCGAACATAACTTATCTCGTTTATAGTAAAAAAAACCACACATGTGCAGAAATTTATAAAATTAGTAAGTCGAACCAATTGTTTTATTGGTGAGAGAAAAAACCTAGGTCTCGTTACTATCGCCCTGTGCGCTGCGTGATCGTCCATGCGAATATTTCTCTTTTCATTCGCTTTTTCAATATAACTTCTGTTTTTGGCTTAAATTTTTCACATGCAACCATAAAAGCCTTATAATTTTGCAGTTTCATTAATTCCAACCCCTTGCCACTAATTTGACCTGTGTGAATTTTGTTAAACTCGATTTTTCGTTAATTTTATGTAGGTTATTATTTTAAAGCTAACGTTCAATATTATTCAATGATCAGGCTGTTGCAGAATTCTCACCACATGTTTAGCCAAATAAATTAAATTAATTCAGACACCTCCGTACCCCACTACCCGCCACGTGGTGCAACTCAACTACGCGCTTTGCCTCGTTACAAGAGCGACAAAATAAGTATTAAGCCGAATGGGAATCGAATCCACAACCGTTTACAGTTACAGTTTACAGTCACGCGTACCTCTGCGCTACGTCCCATTCCTCGTTAGTTATTTTAACAAAAAAATAATAATATTAGTTACAAATTGATTTCTAACTCATACACCGTATAATACATTCAGTTTGTCGTAACTCGTCCGCTACGAGCTACGACCGCTTTTCCAATAATCACCAATTGGACACATACGTACTTGTCTAGACTGCTTTTACATTATCTAAATGACGTCTACTACGGCGAGTATAGTCTCTTGAAATGAAATATTATTTTGTAAACAACGCCAGATAATATTATTGTATTATTATTCATTATTATCGTGGAGGCCGTCGAGGCGCAGTGGCACGAGGGTGTGACTAACATGACAGTTGTAGGTTCGATCCCCACTTTAGGAAGTTAAATATTTATTTACGTTTACATTTCCATTTCTTCGCTATGGTGTCGGTCAAAGCAGGGCGTTAAATTCTGCCAATCAACACACAATGTCTCCAGATTTCGGCAGAAAGTAGAGAATATTACTACTACTATACTACTTTCTTTTTCCTATGCTGCTATGCGGGTCAAATATCATACTCCAATTGATTATAAATACGTATGAAGAATGGAACGCCGACTTTGTCGATACTCATTTCTCCATTTTAACCAATTCTCCCAAAAGGTTAGCCTATTACGAAATTTAGATTCGCAAAAGCTACATTGCCCTCGACTCACTTGGGTGTACTGCAACTAACGGTCTAGTCCCGTATTTGGAAAGTCATCCCGAGTCTAACGGCTCAGAGAGATATTCGACTATGGACAACGTAATGATTGCGATTTCGCTTTTCGTTGTAAAATGAACATAAATTTATAATTTATAATGAACATAAATTTATAAATTTATAGTTTTAAATTTTATTCTTTTTTTCAGCTTCACGCTGCATTCAGCATAAAGCAGGGTAGACAGAAGAAACCTAGTGTTAACACACCCCGTTCCCCACTTTCTGTTACTAGAGCTATGAAATTAAAACATTAAATATTTAATTTCCTCAAGTGGGATTCGAACCTGTTGCTTTAACAATTACACGCCTGCTGGGCAAATATAATAAAAAAAACATATTTAAATAAAGCAATGGCGTACAATATATTCTGTTTAATAGCTGCACGCTCGCGCTCGTGTGCACCAAACGATCATACATTATTCAAGCAGCCCGAGTCATTAGATAAACGCGGCGGTCACTTGTTGTACGACTGGCATTAGAGCAATTGTGTCTTTTAAAGAGGGACAATTAAGCTTCACTATATATAAATAATGTGAATTTGAATAATATATTTTTTTAGTGTCAATCTGTATTCCGTACACAGCAGGGTAGGCAGAGGGAACCTACTGTTGAATTCTGGAGGGTTGGTGTGTTGAGTGACCCTACTCAAAACCGCGCTTAGCTTAGTTAAAGGCTTTAAGGGTAATTTTGGGCATTTCTTCTTTATAACAGATATATTTAGTGTTGATTAAGTATATAAATGATGTATTGATCTTTTAATTCTAATATTTTTATATATATGTAGAACACACAGCACATTGGACATCTGATGGTAAATGCGACGGTTGCGACGGAGGGCTCTATCCTATAGAAACACAGAAAATAAACAGAGTCTTTGAACTACGTTTTCTAACTAATGTATATATATATATATATGATGAAAAACAATGTATGATTTAAAATTAGTACTTTAAAGGTGCATGGTATATAATATAAATAAGAGCGCCTCGCCGATTTATTTAGTAACTTGGTATTGTACTAAACGGTCGGCTTGTCGAACAAAATGAATACAATAAATGATTTAATAATTAAATAATTAAATTAGGCAACAAAAAAACGAATTTTATTAAATTGGTATAAATATAATATGTACATACACTATCTGAATACATTATGTTATTAAAATGTATTTACTAGACTTTACCAACATACATTCAAAATAATTATATTCATATACTTCATTAGGTGTCAACATCATAAAAACTTTCTAACCTTCGTCACGTACGCGCGATATCAAAGCTCATATGAAAGCTCATATAAACTGAGTGAACTGTAAAATTTAAATGTAAAATTTAATTATATGTTATAATTAAATATAATATAGTTTCTTTTATTTCTTCGCTCTGGTCGAGGTCGAGGCAAAGTGCCATCAATCTGGTCTTTGGGAGGACACAGAAGATTAAGATTTACCTTTCTGTGAAAATTACTGCCTTGTGTGTGCCAATAAACGATCTGTCTGTATGTATATATATATATATATTCTCAGAAACACGGTGTTACTCGCAAAAAGCATGCGTATTTAAGCATTATTAATATTGGGCGCTTGCAAATAAGACGAGAATATTTACGGCAAGTGTCGAAACCATCGATTGCCATTAGCCGAAGTTTCGGCGTCTGGTCTAAAGCTTTCTCGCCGTTGAACACCGCTGATGGGTCAATTAGTCTTGGGAACTTTTTATATGTTTTACGATCTTGCTATTATGTGGGCTTCAGGTTTAATAATTTGAATATTGCGTACGTTTGTATATAGAATAGAATACTAACATATTTGTGCATATATATTACCATTCTATTCTATATACAAAAAATGTTACATATATATATGTATGTAACATCAATTCTAATGAACAAAGCAAGCAGGGCGTTGAGTTCCTTCACTCATCATGAGATGCCTCGAAAATTTGGTGGAAAATGGGGAACGGAGTGTCGTAACACTAAGTTTCTCAAGTTTCTTTCTCAAGACAATATAACAACAACTCTGTGTCATAAAACAATGTAAATTTCGATAGATAATAGTGCCTAATATTTTATAATTTGTGATCGTTTACGCGAACTCGAATTTAAATATCATCCCTTTGTAAGAAAACGATTTTTTAAATTGAGATCTGAGAGGAGAAAAACTTTGATAATATAAGAGTGCGTTTCCGACTAACGAAATGGAATTTGTTTTGAAGTGGATAAAGTAAATAGATTTCAAAAAGTAATGAGAGTTTTGATGTTTAATTTTCGCGGGCCGGTGTTACGGGCGTCCGGTGAATTTATTCTGTATAATAATCGTAAATATTTGACGTTGACTTGGAAATAACACAGATTTTTAAAAAAATATATAAAAATACATGTTGAGTTTTCTGCAAGTTTTATATATTATAAGGTTTCATAGTATTAATTTATTATTAACTATTGAATCAAACTAGATTTCTATGACATTTGTATGTTTGAAGGAATTTTCTTTCTTTTTTTGGGCCAAGGATAATGCTTCATCGTCATCTTGTTATCGTAAATTCTTTTCCTAAAGACAAAGAAATAAATACGAGTAATTGCTATATTTATTATTATTGACGCAGTATTTCCGTTCCGTCGCTCCATTTTATATGTACATACATTTATTTAAACGTTTTGCTGTTTATTTCTGTCATAGCAAACCCAGGCAATGCGGCAACTTGTTTAAACTGTCGAACTGTCGCATAAGCGGTATCAACTCAATTTAATGCTTTATTTTTAGAAATGCTATACAATTTTACAGATTATTCTAAACCAAAATAATATAGATTAAATATAATGTAAGGCTTTGAACAGAACAGTAACCTTAAATTACTTAATATATTATATTACATTGCAATAAATTATATTCCCTGGCTCCTGCGACTCTGGCGTCTTCGTTCTGGTGTCGAGACAAAACGCGGCATTGAGTTCTGCCACTTAACACACAATACCTCCAGAAGGCGTAAAAATGGTGAACAGAGTGTCATAATTCTACGCTCCTTCTGCCTTGCTACACGCGGGATAGACTGTGAAGATGGTACAAACATTTTGTAACTAAATAAATTGTTATCAATTGTTTAAGGAATTGCTGTTATTTTAGAATGCTGTTTGACGTGTTAAAAGCGCATAAAATTGGCTCGAGTATATTGGGAGCTATAAATAGAATGGTGTCGAAGATCGTACACGAGTGCCTTACGAACACTGCCAGATTGCTATAGAAAGGCTGTTAGGTTAAACTGAAATAATATTGATGATAAAATAAAAATATACATTTATTATATATTATGTTTATACTATTATATTTTTTTTTCATCTTCACGCTCTATCCCCTAGAACCTAGTGTTAAGACACTCCATTCCCCATTCCCCACTTTCTGCCGATGTCTGAAGGCGATGCGTGTAAATAAATATTTCACTTCATCAAGTGGGAATCGAACCAACAGACGTCTCGTTACAGTCAACCACTTCATTAGGTAATTTAAATCTTTTGGGAAGTGATTGGATTTGCAACAACGCAGATTTTCCCGCGTAAACTCTGGTGCCGCCTTAAATATTGAAATGTCGGTGTCTTTACGAATATAGAAAATCAAAACTAAAAATTCAGCCAATTGGATAAACAATTGTAAATAACTGTAACGGTGAATAGCAAATTTATCCAATTAAGTACTTCGAATTTATATAACATTTTTATTTATGAACCAATTGTAATAAAATAATGTTATGTTATTTCCTATTTGTTAACGAAAGCATGTTAGAATCCAATGGTAAAAACCGCATTTAAATCGGTTAAGCCGTTAGTTTCTGAGATTAGCGATAGCAAACAGACAAAAATAAAAAAAAAGTTCTGGGTTCTATTACGTTAGTAAAGGACCAGTTACAATTTTATTATAAATATAGATATACTCAAATAAATTTAAAATTAAACTATAAATCTAAATACATATAATGTTCATACATACAATCTATATAGATTATATTATATCACAGAAGCGCACCAAATATTTAATAAATATCACGTTTAAACTAAGCGATCTTTGCTCGTGGCACGTAGCTCGTATTCCTAAAAATTACATATTTTTCACATTTGAATATCTAATTTAGATAAAAATTTTAAAGCATCTTTTTCACCTACGAATCTGACCTATCTAGAATAATATCACCACGTTAACGCTAGTTTTTATAGGACTAACTTCTGAGAATTTAACTGCCGCTCTCAGCGTCGTTATCCAAGTATTCTAAAAGAAAGCGATAAAATGACTATCAGCCTCAACATCAGGCGATTTCTTTTAGTAATATACCTTTATAGGTCGCGTCAGACCAAATGCGCCGTCAACATTTTTTATGAGAACTTACCTTATGATTGTAATGGCGTCATATTTCATCATTTAGTTTTTCTTGTTCTTTATTCGGGGTATTTTTGTTTCTATTTTTTTGCTTTATGTACATTTTTTGTGACAGACTGGAATGAATTTCAGAATGTACTCTACTGGCTCGTAAAAAGCTATACGTATTTGGTTGTTTTTTGTAACTTTTCTTTAAAAAAAATACTTACCCAACTTTTACGTTGCTAGAATAATGAAAAATTTCAAAAATTTCATATTATTTATTAACACAATTGAATTGAATACTGCGGTCAATCTGTCACGCGTCACTGATGTGACCAGGGGGTAATAGTAAAAGATAAAGAAATGTAAAAAATAAAATAAAATACAAAATCCGCAATGGACCACCTCCTTAGAAGCTTCGCAAATCACAATGTACAGACCGTTTTGTCGACCAGAAGTATACTCGTACCTTTGTATGTGAAAGGCCAGGCAATCGCAGGCTTTCTGCCGTCTGGTCCCTTTGCCTCTTTCATACGTCCCTGTTGAACAAAGTATTTCATGCGTTTTCTATGCGTGTACTGAAGGAAAGCTACACAAATAGGAATCTTTTACTGGCTTTATGTATTTATGGGCATAATATTTTACAAAGAAATATCAAGCTATTTATTTGTGATTATATAAATAATACTTCCACAAAATTAACGAGGCAAATAGTGACGGGATTTTTTTTCATAAATTTACAGGTCAATATTTTTTTGTCTCAATCAATCTACACCACATTTTCTCATAGCTCCTTAATAAAAAAAATATTTATTAATTTCCTATAAAATATCCCTGCTATATTACTTAATTATATTAAAATATAATATTTTTTTCTCAATTAATATTTTAGCATAGTTTTATAAAAAATACATTTTCATCTTACTTAAAGTAATAAAAAGAAAGAATAATTTTATAACCCAGGTAACAACCCTAGTTTACAACTTTATATTTAAAAGAACTTAAAGAGGATCTGTTCTTGTCGAACTTTCAACATTCATCTACACATTAATCTAGTTATTTCAGTGTTAAAAAAGTTATTTTATGAAGCAATTATATGTTCTAATATAAAAGTTTGATTAAATATGTATTAAGAAAGAAATTGAGAGGCCTTTAAAACATATTTGTGGTCATAGAAGCACAGGAGATTTGATTCTACAATATAATATTATATATTAATATTAAAAAAAATAATAATAAATTAATAATCATATTTTATAAGGCTTACATACATACGAAACTCGTGTTATCTGTAATCATTTATTTAATTATATGTAAAGCACAAGGATGAAGGCAGCTTCTGTGGAGTGAAATCTTTATGGAAATAAATGTAATACCTAGTTAATTTTACTTGCAATATAAAATATTTTCTTGTTGCGTGTGACACATATTTACATATGGAAATAATGAATATCTGTTCTATAAATTACCTTCTTTTTATAGGAAGGGTAATGTTTATAAAACACTCTCGAGGATAAATTAATAATAAAAGCTTGTTTTTAAGAATTTTTAAGAATATAATTTAATTTCTTTTTCAGCTTCACATTGTATCACGCATGTATTAGGGTAGACGTAGTGATAAAACTCCGTTTATCGCCGATTTTTGGAAGCATTGCGTGTTGAGTGTTGGATTTCAACGCCGCGCTTTGCCACGACACCAGAGCGAAAAAATTAAGTGTTAAAAAAATCAGATCACGCTAATGCTTTAGACACTCCGTTCTCCATTTTCCGTGTTATAATATTCAATTATAATTAAATGTTAATGTATTTAATTTGCTCGAGTGGAGTCGAAGCCAGAATCTGTTGCGTTTACATACTAGTGTCTTTGCGCCACGACTGGTCACATCATTTTTTAATCCAGTACAACATATTTATTTTAACAAATCACGCTTAAATATAACCGAAAGGTGTACATTTCATTACAACACTAAGTAAAATTCAAACGATAAACAAGCGAGAAGCCACAGTATTTCATTCACTCCTGTGTTTTGTAGGGAGATTTGGTAAAACTAAATTTACTGTTTGACGCTTTAAATCTACCTTTCTAGAAAACTTTAGTAATTAACGGCGTCCAACGGTGTATTTCGAGCTTTGTGTTCCAGCCAGTCCTTCTATGTAAAATATTTGAAAATAATTATACACAAAACAGGTATAGTGTAACTATTCAGTCTTGTTTGAAATGCTAAATATATTTTAAAAGCAAATATTTTAACTAAGTTAATAATTTCTGTGACTTTTGATATAAATTAAATGTTTACACAGTTTAATTATATGGCAAAGCGCGGCGCTGAGTTCTGCCACTCAACACGCAATGCCTCCAGAATTCGGCAAAAAGTGGGGAACGGAGTGTCCTTACACCGAGGTACCCTCAGCCTACCCTGCAGTGTGCGGAATACAGCGTAATCAGATTTTTTTTAAGCTGAAAAAAAAAGAAATTATAGGAATGAAGAATGAAGACAGAAATTATTTACTATATGCAAATATTTCAATCTAAAGTTGTAAGCTTGTTAGGAAGCTATAAGTTCGTAAATGTCATTTAATTTAAATTTTAAATTCAGTGAGAATAAATTCTAAAACTGAGATAAATTTCATTGGTGCACCATACATTTATCTCAAATGCGAGTTGAAAGCTTGTATTTGCATTTGATAATATACATTCCCTTTGCTCTAATACCTCAACTGTGCCATCTTTTCACTGTAACCGATTTTACAAACCTCTTTTTATATAATTAAGTATTAAGTTTGGATTAATAAGTAAAATTTTGGGCGGCGCAGAATTTAGCGGAAAACAGAGAAAAAAGTGTCGTTGAACTTAATGTTTTTATTTTTGAACTAATATTTTTTGAAATAATATTTGAATCTATATTTTATAGATTCAAAAGAAACTCCATGATGCACATAGCTTGTGGAAATCATTATTTTTTAACTTCTAAAAAAAAAAATAACCAAAAATAATATAAGAAATAAAATAAAAGGTAACAAATAATATTTTATATGTATATCAGTTATAGTTTTTATCAAGCTGTATCCTGCATATAGCAGGGTAGGCAGAGAAAACCTGAGAACCTTGTTGAGACACGCTATTCCCATTAAGACCCTTGCCCACTATTTGCCAGATTTATTCCATTAGGCATGTAGTAATCCAGGAGCAAAGCCTTCATCTTATATCTTTTAAGTCTCAGAAGCCAGTGTCATTAAGTCGGATTACGGACCAGCAGCCATCTGCACTCATCTTACGTCAAGAGTAAATATCCCAAGTGCAAACAACGTGTACGCTGTTTTACGCGTTGCCGTTATATATAGGTAGGTTTTAGGTTTTTATATTTATGACTTATAACCTAGCTTACCTATGTATATAAATTGATAGATATTGAATTAAAAATTTTTAAAAGTTTTATTTAACAATGTACATATACTCGTAATACTGTTGTTGTGGTGTTGTATTTTGACGGAAAGTGAGAAGCGGAGTGTCTTAACACTAGATCTCTCTCACACAGAGTGAAGCTGAAAAAATGCTGAAAAGATTTATTAACTATTCTATAATACAAAATTTATAATCTATGAATCTGTCTTAGAATTCCTGAAGCATATTGAAGGTACCACCCATGTTTCTTGGATAACTGAATGACCGTCTCTGAGGCGGTGGAGCAAGTATTTGAACGAACACGTCTACACTCTGCAGCGGCCGATCGATATAGATTGCAATCACGGGTCGTACTCAGCAGATTTGCTTCTACCAAGTATGACAAGCGTTGCTTTTGTGTCTAATTTACAGCGTTACTTTTTCTTTACAACGTAACCTATTATCATTAAGATGAGTTTCTAATTGTTGATTTTATCCCACACATGGTACAGTAGGCAAAAATATTCTGGGGACTCCTAGTGTGTTAACACTAAGAGGAGTTTTTTTTAACTTTTTCAGTGTATCGAAAACTAAAAAAAACATGTAAAATTATTTTAGCATAAATGAAACAGATTTTACTATAGATATGAATTTAAGCCTAAATTATGACAAGTTACAATTTATTAACATACCAATCTGTATCTTAAATAGTTCCATGAATATTGTAACATTAATCATATTCTACCAACTCCTCTACATGTATATACACGTACATATATACTAGTACACCTAGGTATGTATATATAGCGTCCCTTATGAACTAGATTAATACATTACCTTGTTTGTATTGTACGGGGACTAAATTATGATACAAACACTGGTTTATCGTATACGTCAATATTTGATTGACCTGGCCGCGGTCTGTCGGTTAACATATTTGAACGTTTCAATCAAGAATGGCCTGTAGTGCCATCTTTGTTTGGATTGTCATGGAAAACAATGGTACAAAAGTTTCTAGATTTAGATTTTTTTGCTAAAATTATAAATAAAGCAATATATTTTGTATTAAGAGGCCGACGCATTGGCATAAAAATTTGAAAGTAGGTTCAATTTTCATTATTTCGTTCTCTCTCTCTCCTTTTATAAAATATCCAATCATTATATACTATTACCTACTATTCAAATATGAAAATAAACTTAACATATTTATCTATATCGTACAAGTATTAGTAAGTTAATAATAGTTCAAGTCCTTTCTCTCTGCCGTTATTTATCGATACGGGAAAGCGGTATTGAAAAGATATGAATGTTACAATACACTGAAAAATGAAGGCCGGAGGTTAATTAAAACTGTA
>JBAIZZ010000050.1:446840-478267 GCA_037355905.1 Heliconius aoede
GGTACTTCATTCTTAATACAATACGTTGAAAGTTTTTGTTTTAAAATATAGGTTGAAAGTGATAAATGTTATTTTAATAATGTTCAAAAAATTCTGCTTCACGCAGTATCCCGCACACAGCAGTTTAAGCAGAGGGAACCTAGTGTTAAGATACTTCGTTCCCCACTTTACGCCCAATTCTGGAGGCGTTGTATGTTGAGTGGCGTAACACAACACCTCACTGTGCCTCGATACCAGAGCGAAAAAATTGAAATATAAATTTTAATAAATATTTCATTCCCTCGAGTGGAGATCCACCGGAACCAGCTGATTTTACAGTTACACTTTGTGCCCCTTCACCACGACTGGCCTCACCTCACTTAATAATATTTAACAAAAAGTATTAAAATAAAGGATTTATTTTAATATTATTTTACGGTTCTACGGTGTAGGTAGTGAGTTCGAATCATACAAGGTATTATTTATTTATGATATATTAAGAATAAGATTTCTATATTTTCCAGGAAAAAGAGATAAAGTTATTAATTTGTTGATACCTCTCATTATAATAAGCCAATATTATTATTATATAATAACAATATTAATATAACAGTATGAATAACGTTACCTTATTTTATGTGAGACATAAGTAGATCAAAGGAAATTATTAACAAAAGGTTGCAGGCGCTTTCTTTGATCTTACTTAATCTAAACACACAAGTCGTATGGCCGAGTGACTTACTAAGAGATTTATTGATGTGGCAACTATAGAGTACTACATAATATACTTCCTGTAATGTCTGGATTTTAGGTTGTTTACATAGAATATTACTTGTTTAGATTTTTAGCTAACATTAATTTCTTCTTGTCTACTTAAATCCTCTTAAATAATTAAAAAAAGGAAATGAAATATTTAATATTTTCATTTCTTTGCTCTGGTGCATGGGGGGCGACGTTGAGTTTCAACACTCAACACGCAATGTATCTAGAAGTCGAGAGAAAGCGGGGAGCGGAGGGTCTCAACACAAGCCTCCCTCTGCCTACCCTAGTAATGCATGATACTTTTTGATGCTAGAAAGAAACATAATATCACTATTTTTAAAATTTTAACATAATGATAAAAATATTTAACAATGCACTTTATGTGTCTACCAAGAATCAAGCAACAAATTTTTTTAGTAGGAATTTTTGACTTAAGGAGACAAACTAATTCTATCTATAATATGTTATAGGAATTTATTTACGAATATCTAGATTTTATACAGCATTTCTATGCACATATATTATATAGATAACAGCTAAATAGAATTCATCTAAGCATATTTAAATATATAATATGTATACTAGATGTAGTATATAATAAAATCGCTCTGACGTCGAGGCAAAGAACCACCTCCTTTTTTTGAAAGTCGGTTAAAAAGATATAAGGAGGAGACGGAGACGAAGCATAATGGATTTCTGCTTCACGTACTTCAAAATTTATTGGAGACTTGCTGGTTTCATTGTGATATATTCATTTGTGGACCCACATTTTTTAATTTTGGGGAATTAAAAATTTTAAAATAATTTTAGAGTAGTTGCCAACTGTAACATAGAAAACCTCACGCTCTTTTAGCTAAGCGTAACATTAAATTTCTTCTCGTCTATTCTAAATCCTCTTAAAAGTTCTAATAATTAAAATCTAACGTAAGTTAAAAATATATGAGACCCCTAAACAGCTTCATTTACGTGGTTCGTTTTCTAGCTTTTATTAAAATTTGTATTATGGTATATTCACTTTGTATTAATATTCATGATAACCCAACGTTAAAACACTTAATGTTACCTACCCACGAACGCAACACCTGCTGTTAGGAAATCGGTGGTAAGGTTTTATTCCAAAAATACGTTACATTACTATATCGCCCTACTAAAGTCTTTTACTTTGTAGTTTCATAGAATTTTTAAAACAGTATATATATTGAGGTACATATCCTTGCTGAATCACGAAGATTGTATGTTCGATCCATTATTGGGAATGAATTAACATCAGTTACTGCTCCTGTAAGATAATATGCAGTGTTGAGTTTTGAAAAACAACAGAAAATATCTTGATTCCGGGCGGCGATAATAACGTGTAATTCCATATAATTTGTTTCAGATAAAATAAAACCGTCGGGGCCGCCTTCAATGAAAAGGGAATCGGGTTCAAAGCGGGAACTTCACACAAGAGAAAAAAGGCTGCTGTGTTCTGCTGATTCTTAATTCCAATTAGATGATCGAAAATGGCCGCATATTTGGTGTTTTCAAACATACTCGTAGCAGGGTATTGCAGTGCATTAAAAAAAATAGTAAAATAATAATGTGGACTCAAAACCTTTTAATAATGCTTTAATATTATATAGATAAAGCGTTCAGATTAATAAATAAATAATAAATTATTATTTACTGAAATTATATTTGTGTTTAATCATAATAATAATTTATTGATAGTGAACTCAAACAGTATTAAATTGTAAAGAATGTACATTTAAATATTTTAGCTTCTTAAATAGGCTTAAAATAGATAAATTTCATGTATATTAAGATTTATTTTTTTATGTTTCGCCCATTTTCAATAGTAGAACTGAATGCATCATGAAAATAGAGGAAATGAAAGATATGTATGTGTCACCAGTCACAGGCTTGTGCTGTACTGTGGGCCACAACGGCCTCTTTATGATAATTATCTGGTGCATTAATATGTATACTTTTTTAAATTATCTTTTAAGTAGTAATATCAAAGCTACCATTTTTATAATAGGGTACTTTATATGAACGTATATACAAACTACGGTTGGTACATAAAATTAAATTGTAATGTGAAAGTAAGTTTAAGCCTGAGAGGGTCGAGCCTAAAAGTAACGTAAAATGGAAAGGTACTATTTATAGCACATTACCAAAGAATAGCTATGTGTGCAAGCAAATTTTTTTCTATGGGAGTAACTACACCCTGGACAAAATGAAAATTCATTTTCATCGAGGCAAAGCGCGGTGTTGAGTTCTGCCACTCACCACGCAATGCTTCCAGAATTTGGCGGAAAGTAGGGAATGAAGTGTCTTAAGACTATATTAAACCAGTGTATTAAGTAAACAATTCAGAACTTTAAGCGGGCGAAGCCGCGAGTGAGTCGCTAGTAACAATATAAATCTATGAAATTAATAAACATCTAGTGTTCATATTTTCAATCATTTGTATCATCATTATCCCATACTTTGCAAGAAATAGATATTCTTTTTTCCCCACTTTTCGTTTATTTTATGATTAAATTTAAGGTGGTAAGTATCGTTCTATATTGACCATCTTGGCATATTTACAATTCGAGCGTAGTTTTGACGTAATTTATAGATTTAGTTTAATTGAAAAGAGAATACTTCAATAACTATGGAATTTCAGTATAAAAATACAAGAATGTGAGTAAATTCTATATATATTCATATCATATAACGTAGATCGAAATTCGTCATGCTTTAAACGAATATAAATTCTCTATATATTCGGTACAGATTTTTACTTTTTACTTTCAACAAAGCATATTTCAATAAAAACTTTTAAGCAAAATGTGCCATACATTTTCCCCTTCACACAAAGGCCATTTGAGAGCCCTTAGAGTTTATCTATATATAAGCTGCACTCTACACAAGTACTTATCCAAATTCAATTGTTGAAATGTAATGTAACTATTACTATTTTTTTTCAGTTTCATGCAAAATAGCAGGGTAAAGGGAAGCTAGTGTTTGAACACTCTGTTCCTAAGTTGCCGAAAAATTGAAGAGGAATTGCGTGTTACAACGCTTTATGTTTTACGTTTTGTCTTTTCTTTCTCGAGTAGGAATCGAATCCATAATCTGTCGTGTTTACAGTATACGTTTGTTCCACTGCGCCACGACTGATACTTAATGTACAACATCAACACTGCGGCGTTGAATACCGCTGCTTTGTTTTGTATGTATATTTAAGGATAAAATGAATTTTTAAGGATAAATAAATGTGTTAAGGATGTGAATTTTGATTTCATATTTATTTCATATATATATATATAATAATTTATCATTTGACAATAATTAACTGTAGCAACATCGCGAGTCACAGCAGCGCAGACTGACTCCAAGTCAAAGGAGTTTGTTTGTATAAATCTTCGTAGCAAGTACTAATAGCTTTGAATAAATAGCGACTCTCTCTTACTCGCTCACAAGTCACAAGTCACAAGTCACGAGTCGCGAGTCACGAGTGACATTCATGAACGAAGTCGCTCGAGTTTGAAATTGCAGTTTTCGTACTGTTTGTGTTGCTTTCATTTATGGTTTGGAAAATTTAATACCGATTGTTTTCAGCAAAGCACTTGAGTGGCTGTATCTAATATATATTTTAAACGAGATATTTGTTACGTAATATAGTGTTAGAGTAAAGTCCGGCGTATTTAGTTGATTTTTTTTATTCATTCGATAGGTCTAGCTTTTATAGTAATAAGGATTGCTATACTATTTATACGCTGTATCTTATATATATAAGAGGGTAGGCAGATAGAACCTGGGAACCTAGTGTGTAGCCTAGAAACTCCGTTTCCATTAAGACTTCTGTTTTCCATTTCACCAATGGCAAATGGAAAGTGCAAATTTAATTATATTAGATTGAGACCTCAGGGCACCCAGACCTACATCATTTTAGAAAATATGCGTACTTACTAACATGAAAGTAGAGACGTTTTAAATGTGTTTAAGAATAATGTATAAAATGTATATTTATTATCACCAGACCCTTTACGTAGGTCTTTACTCCTGCCAGATATCCTAAAGATTGTTTGTAATTAGGGCAAAATAGGTCGAACTATTTCATGACCCCTTATAAGTATCCAGGTTAATCCGATGACTCAATCATCCTTCCAGACAGAGACGTACATTTATTTAGTCTTAACTACATATTAGACTAATAGTTCTCAAATCTTCAGCTTTGCTAAAATTACGCAGGTCTGGAGGCCCTAGAATTTTAGGCAATATAATGTGAAATTCTTATGTTATATGGAAAATGTTGTTTATATTACTAGTTTACAGACAAAAAGCTACCTAAGTTATATAGAACCATAAAAAGTCTACAGAAAAATATGTACAATGTATATATTAAGAGTCTTTAAATTCCTTGTTCAGGGTTGTCCATACTGCAGCACATCTGCAGCTCAGCACCTATTATCACGTAAAATATGTTTTTACGTGATAATAGCTGAAACCGTGTGTTTTACCGCTTTCAAAGAGAGACATTCCCCTACAAAGGCAGTCGAGTTTGAAATTACACGATTCATCCGCCGTGGCTTTAATCTGTGTGTTTGTTTGAAAAACGTGTAATTAGGTCAGTGTTATTACCGTGATATGCGATATTACGTAACTAGAAAGTGTAATAATAGAGACACAAAGTGTCAATTCACTACTCAATTCAATACATTATATAAGAGTTACTACATACGTTCAAGTTTATGCTCTAGGTTAACAGTTAAGTTTAGGGGAGCTTAAAACTAAACTATAGTTTTAGCGGCTTTCTTAGAAACTTTCTTAGAAATGTTGATCATGTTAACTTCATAGGGGCACTAGACTATACAAGTAGCTTCACTAAATGAGTCCAGTATACAAAACTGACTTTAACTGACGCAAGTTATTAGTGCTAGGTCACTAACTTTATACAACACAAAGTGTCGGTGCTGAAAATTATCTCCACTCGCCTTTATATGGACTTCAAAATCTAAGATCACTTCTAACTTTGATTATTTAATATATTTAAGCAATTCATGTTTCTAATTTTCATTAAGTTTAACGACACTAAGAAATACACTGTAATTGCAGTCGATTTTAAGTATAACGATACATAGTATATATTGTGTGAGTTTTCTTAATATATTATATTTTTTCTACGAAGAGATTCCATTGATTAATTTATACATTATATTATCTATCTATATAATCTATCCTATTTTAAAAAAATCTCTATCTATCTATCTATAATTATATTATCTAAAGTATTAATTAAGTTAGTTCATTCTCAAATTCTAAAGATGAAATGTTTAAACAGAAAGTTTGAAAGCTGTGTAAGGTCGTAGGTCGATTAAAAGCAATCAAAACTTTGACAAGTCTTTGAGTATTATGGCAGTTCTTTGTAAACATAAATGCTTGCTGTTATTGTCCGAATTATTTTTTTTTAGCTTCAAGCTGTGTCCCGCACACAGCATGATAGGTAGAGGGAACCTGGGAACCTAGTGTTATGACACCTCCTGCCCTTTAAATTTAAGACCCTTCCATTCTCCAATTTCCGCTGTATTATGCAGGCATTGTGTTGCAGGCAGGCGAAACTCCACGCCTCACTTTACCTCGTTACCAAACCTAGAAAATTACTATATTAAATATTTCCTCGAGTTGGAATCGAACAATCTGTCGTCGTATACACTCACACATTTGTGCCTCTGTACTGCTACTGGCTTCAAAGTGAATGTTAATTTAAGATAAGAAACGAATAAGAAATTACTGTTATGTGATAATACTCAAGTCTTATATAACATATACTTAGTCCTGAAACTTCCCGCATTAGTCGATGTAATTCCGAGTTACGTATAAAATGTGACACACTTATAAAGCTAGCTCGGAAACTCTTCGTTTTTTTTACTTTTTAAATATTCTGTGTGTATTTTTTTGTAAAGCAAGCTTTTATTAAACTTGAGTTTTAAGTATTAATTTTAATTTAATTTACTTTAACGAACATTTTCTTAGTAATTATATTGTACGTCTAAAATAATAAACAGCTTAAAAGGTTTGAGTAATATACAATTATAGAAATAAATAAGAACTTAATACAAGAAGAGCTTATATTATATATTTATTTCCCGTATATAGTAGAACAGGCAGAGTACCATTAAAATTTTCCAGACATTTTATCAAAACGAAAAAATTATAATCCATTTTCTCGAGTGGGAATCGAACTTACAACCTTTCCGCTTTCAGCCAGGCCTTGTGACGGTATGCCTCATTACACGTGCACCTTCTTTGAAAAACATTTCCCGCTCTGTTAAAAGTTTTAATATATTAACTATATTAAAATTAGTTTTTTTTTAAATTTAATTTTATTTAATTTATATTAAGATTATACTCGTTTAACATAATAAATAGTTTTTATAATATTTTATGTATAACATGTAAGTACATTCGATATGAGTTTACGTCAGTATTTTGGTAAACTATAACCCAATAGCATTTGTGTCCTTGTCAGTATAACGTAACATGTTCGCATGGGAATTGTTCCCGTTAATAACTCGTTTTGGCCTGTCAAAGAGGAGATATCCTTGTTAAGCGCTAAGCTCAGCGCTAAACTCCCTGATAAAGCTTTGGAAGCTACGTAATTGATTTTCCATACGTACATAACTAGTGTACGATCTCGTGTGATTTTTTTTTTTGTTTTAATTATTCATTTATTATGTATAGTTTTGTGTATTTTATAAGCTTGTTTCAATTTTAAGTACGCAAATACAGGTAAATAGAGTAAAAATAGACTTGGATTAATTTTTTGAGATTTCATTGTAAGTTTTTTTTAGTTTCACGCTTTATCCTTAGCGGGGTAGCTAGAGAGGATGAAGCATCAATCACTACAATCTCTCCATAACTCTTTCGTTACGACGACCTCCCTCCAGTGTCATTCTCGATGGTTAACAGAGGTCTCCCCCTTCCTCTGTTACAACACACTCTTCTTTTATAAATCTTTTTTGCTATTCTTCCTTTCATTTTTCTTCTGTAATAATCACGTTGCGCTACCGACACCTGCAGACAGTGACAGTGACAGTGACAGTGACAGTGACAGTTCAATTTCCTCGAGTGGGAATTGAACCCACAACCTGTCAGATTCATAATAATATGCGGTGAAGTCAATGAAACAACTTTTTTATAGGTGTATCCCAAATATATATTTGAGAATGATAAACTAAAAATGTATTAAAAATAATAGTAGATAGCTAAATTTTAAAACCCATATTAGGATAAAATAATATGATAGAATGAAGATTTGTTTATTTTTTCTTTATAACTTGTATCTTTTACCTTTCGGCAATACGTATCATTCAGTATACTCACATTATTATTTGTTTTCAATATAATAAGACCGTATTGGAAAAACCTAAGGATATCAGGTATTTCTGAAACAGGAAGTTGCATGTTGAGAACGTGGAATACGTAATAAAATCGAAGTGCGAAATCTTAGTAGTATTTGGTTTTTTCCTGTTTGGCATTTCAAATTATGTGGATGTGTCTCTCTCTTATTTTGATATTTCTTTTTTTATTGAAAATTCCTTTCTTAATGTAAGTAATAGGCATAAAATCAATGAAAGTATTAAAACTTCTCAAAGGAAATATAATAGATTTATCTAGTTGTATATAATGGTCGTCTTACATTTATTAAAATAATTATAGGCTGAGAGAAATCAACCTCTTAAAAAATTCACTATAATAGTCTCAAATAGTAACTCGTGGCGCAAGGGCACAAGCGTTCTTGTGTCGATGAAAAAGTGCGGCGTTGAGTTCCACTACTCAACACGAAATGTTTCCAGAATTCGGCGGGACTAGACTCAACACTAGACTCAGTCTAGAATTCAAAGGAATTTTGCTGTCTCCCTTATCAAAAGCCATTAATACAGAAATAAATTAATACAGAAAATAGCAAAATAGTTTGTTCCAATATTGCAAGACTTTGGTAATATTCATAATTTCACGTTATGCAATATTTATTCATTACGTTATTCTGATACTTGGAGAAATTAATTATAAAGGTATACGAGTATGAAGTATGGAATTATAATTTTATTTCTGTTTCAATGCATTTCTTTAATTTATAATAGTTGTATGTAGTTCGTGTAATTAGACGTTTTTAAATCGGAATGGAGGCAACGCTCAATGCCAACTTGCGTGCATATGTGAATAAGTAATTAGTACTGAAATAACTTCCGCTCGTGCCTTTTAATTATAAAATGAGAAAATATATAAAGATTATGAAACCAGTTAATATGACTTTATAAAGGTGTTTTATAAATAAATATATTTTTCTATAGACTATTAATAAATTACTATAAATTATGAGGCCGTCGTGGGGCAGCGGCACAAGGGTGTGACTGTAACGCGATGGTTGTGGGTTCGATCCCCACTCAAAGAAAGGAAAGGCTTATTTAAATTTATATTTTCTGTTTCTTCGTTCTGGTAATGTCTCCAGAATTCAGTGGAAAGTGGGGAATGCAAGTGTCTTAATAGAAACGGTGTGCGTTACACTGCCGACTATACTATGAGTGGGTTACAGCGTGAAAATAAATAAATATCTAAAATTTTATACCCATAATGCAAATGAAGTTGCATACGACAACTAGTATACAATGTATTATATTACTCGCTTCGGCAGAAACATATAGGTTAATATAAGGAGAATATAATTATTTACGCGTTTTTGGATTTTAATACCAATTAAATGTAAATGGTACATAATTATAAAATTGAATATATATATATATGAATATATGTATATTATCAATGTTGTTCATATACTTGAAAATTGAAAAAATTAAAGAATAAAACAAACCGACGTGCAATACGATACTTTGACCGCAGGGACATCGAAACTGACAGGATGTAATCTAGTTTATAATCGTCCTGTGTACGTCGACAATTTAAAACACAAATATTTTTTCAATTTAAACCTAACTATATATCATATAAATATTGAATACCTATATATTTAACTATTTCATAACGTAAGATAGCATAGAATCTAAATCTAAGATTAAGATTTCTATTACATCTATGCCATAGATGTAATAGGTATCATAATCCCTTAAAAAATATTTATAGACAAATCCAATTTAGCTCAAACTGGTAATATATAGAATACCACATATTTTCCATACATTATATATATTTATATTAAGAATTCCTTATGTAGGTTGCAGCGTTATTGCATTCCAAGGTGACATAAGACACTTTAAACAACAGTTAAGTAAATGCAATTAGATCAAGTGGTAGATTTTACTTTTCTTAAGTTTATTTCGGAACGGGTTGTCGTTTTGATTTCCACTCGAGGAAATGAAAAAATTAATATTTTTATTTCTTCACTTCGACGTCGGAATAAATTACGGCGTTGAGTTCCACTCAACAAGTAATGCCACTTGAAATGGGTAACGAAAGTGTCTTAATGGGAACGGAGCGTCTTAACACTAGGTTTCCAGGTACTTTCTGCCTACTCCTATATGCTAGATACAGCGTGAAGGTGAAAAAATATGTTACATTATAGAAAAATAATCATACATAAAAATAACCATTGTGAATATTTTTAATAAAGATGCATTTTCTTCTTCCATGTCAAGTGTTTTAAGTATAAAATTTAAATGACATCCTTTTCCCTGCGTACCTACCGCACCGTGCTGAGACTTTATTTATGTGTATGTGAAGTGAAGAAAAGTAGTGCCACCTGTCGTGGCTTAGCTCTTTTTATTAGTTTCAATTTTCTTATCTCTCATACTTTGTAAGACAATTTTCTGCGAATTCCCTCACCTTGTTAAAGTCAGCT
The DNA here is from genome assembly GCA_037355905.1 of Heliconius aoede. NCBI lineage: Eukaryota > Metazoa > Arthropoda > Insecta > Lepidoptera > Nymphalidae > Heliconius > Heliconius aoede. The sequence goes on from JBAIZZ010000050.1 coordinate 457,411, forward strand.
TCTCGCTGTACCCCACTCACAACAGGATAAGTAAAGGGAAGGTGGTAATATGACACTCAATTTCCCATTTTCTGAAGAATTCTGGAGGCATTATATTGGAAATCAACGCCGCGGCTTGTTTCGTAAATATTTAATTTCCTCGAGTGGGTATCAAACCCACAACCAGTTGCATTTATAATTTCACACCTGTGCTACGTAAACCTGTAAGCGCGGCGGCTGTGGCTTCGATTCTAACTCGGTGAACTGTGTTATTTAACATTTTCATTTCTTTGCTCTGGGCTCCAGGTAAATCGCAGCGTTGAGTTCCGCCACTCAACACTCAAATACTCAAAAATTCGGCAAATAATGCCAAAAACGCGAGTCTATTCGTACTATGTCCGCATAACATTATTCGGTGTACTGCATCATGTTTCAAATTATTTGACCACCACTAATCGCCCTCGCTTCCAATAAAATGGTAATTAACTGTAACTATAAGGCAATTTATTTAATGAAAAGTTCATCATCATATAGTTGATGAGGTCACACACGTGTCAAAATAATTCTGCTACTATTTGTAAAACTTTATCTAAATGTCCTCCTGAAAATTTACAAAAAATATACAAATTGAAAATGGGGTACAGAGTGTCTGAACACTATGTTCAGTCTATCTGTTGCGTTCAAAATACAGCTGACGCTACTCACTGAGTACTATTAATAAATAAGTTTTTGATTTTTTTTTTGTGCCAGCTATAATGAAAGTTGGTACCATACACAAATTTTATGGTAACAGAATTATTAGCTTAATTAACTAATTTATTTGAATGTATGATTCACGAGAATTACAGTTTACTGGCGACTTAAAATATTTACTGCGAAATAATAACTTGTATTACAGTCAACTCCAATAGAATAACTACTAAAGAGGTCTATTTAGAGAATTTGAACTTTTTTCTTATATTTTGCCGAATAAGTAAAATAAATATATTTGAGTTTATCTGTTGATGTACATGTACGCACGGCAAAGTATTCATTCAGAAACATACACATTCGAATTTGAACTAAAATTAAATTAACTGTTCCGGGCTACTCCCGAGAGCTTTCCCATTGTAATATATATTTAATAGTACTATGTACTTATAGAACAATCTGTTTATAATTGCACCTGGTGGGTGTATTGTATATATTATTCTAACAATAGCCAATTATTTTATTAATAATGGTTGTAATGTTACCAATGGATTTTTTGTTGTTAAGATAAAATTATATAATATGAATGTTGAATAATGACTATAGTAATATAATGAGAGAGGTAGTGTGTTCGATTCTCTCGAAATTCGTTTGATCCGTTTTTTCAGCTTCACTCTGTATCTCGCTTGTTGCTGTATAGGAGGAGTTCTTCATTCCAAATTGTGGAGGCATTGAGTGTTGAGTGATGGAACCCAACGTCATCCTTCTGCCAGTCATCACAGCGAAAACATTAAAATATTAAATATTTATTTTGACAATCTGTCGCGTTCATACGCTAGTATACTTGAACCACGAGTGGCATCATTACTTTGATTGATTTTCAAAACATATGTCTACATGTAATAAACAAGTAATTAAAATGTAAAATTGTGAATTATTTGAATTTCATTACCTGAAAAATCGTTACAATTGACTTCGTTCAGTATAATTTGTCCGGCGTTAACGCCTAATTTCTTTATTGTTAAGCTGTGAACCATTTAGTTGCAATTTTCACATTATTTAACGTTTTAATGAGCAATCAGCCCTGACTCTTTGTTATGTCTAATTAAGGGTTGGTTTTAATAAGGTCAACAGTTATCGGGGAAAAAGCTTTATAATTAAATTTAACTGACCGGGGATGTAATGATACAAAAATGTGTCTTTGAAAATTGATTTTTAAATAAATAAATCAGCTTCACGCTGTATCCCGCACACAGAGGGATCCTCATGTTAACTAATAATTTTGAGTATTTTCTTATAATTTATTTAGGTACATTTACTATATTCAAAGAAACCATATATATACGACCAATATGCTTGACACCTCCGCAAGATCTCGGCACAAATGGTCTTGACAGACGGACAGGCGGCAGTGATTGTATAAGGGTTTCATTTTTTTCGTATAAGATACGGAACCCTTAAAAGTAATAATTAACTCATCCTAGTCCCTTGGACGGTTTTCAAAAGGCGCAAGCTCCCGCTACGTTCAAAATTATTTTTCTTTCCTAACTGTAGAAACAACTTCCAAAATGTTAATATAAATTTAAAAGATCTTTTATTAATTTCAAACACTTCAATTAACGTTGTTCCAGAAAAATTTAAAAGTAACAAATTCTTTAGTCAACTAGAGTATTCAACTTTTGCGCATCCGTCGGAGCTTTCTACCTAATCAACGTCGAAGTTGAAGAAAATTTCTAATTGCGAAATTTTTCTGTCAACATCTTACAAATGCTGAGTTTAATTAACGGGAAACTTCACCTTACTTTTACAAAAAGTTTGTAGCAATTAGACATATTTGATTATTTGAAGTACTTAAGTAACTATTGACATCAAGACAGTAGACACTTATTCTGTATTATTTTCATGCGATTACAAATCTTTATTCTTCTTTTAAATATTTATATCAAACATAATAATAAAAAACTGTGAAAAAAACTAGTAATGTGAAAAATACCGTGTTTTTACAATGCCTGCACGCCTGTACTAAAAGGCTTCTCGTTTTATCGACAACGACGTTATAGGGGGTCGAAAATAACCTGAGCTGCCTCAAGAAAAGAATGGTACGGCCTTGCCGCTTTTTTGCTTAGCTTAGCGGGGGCACTACAGTGGCCCCAGATTTATAAAAATAATCAGATGGACATTTTGTATCTGCCCCAACATACCTTCATAGATATATTTAAAGCATGTACTGAAATTATAATGTAATAATTATTTCTGGAGTATAAGAAATGACTGCGTCGCCCTCATATTTTATCATATTTATATATATAATATAATATATAATTTAAAATATTAGTTATTTATTTTATTTTCCATATCTTATCTTAAGCCACACAAAGTCATTTGGATGATTTGAGGCTGTCGTGGCACAGATGTACAAGTGGACTACTGTAAACGCAATGTTAGCGGATTCAATTTCAATTTGTGGCAATGAAAAATTTTATATATTCATATGTTTAGATAATTATTTCACGGGTAATAGTAATTTGGAAGTATATATTAATACTAATTTCATATATATGTTAATTTCTGCTTTATCCCTTGCAGGGGAGCGCCAAACGGTCTTTTTTTTACCCTTTTTTTTTACGCTTATTTAGAAGAAAGCCTGAGGCTGCTCTTGGGGCAGTCAACAGTTGTAAATTGATCTCATGAAATAAAAGGTAAACTGTTTTTCCAAACCCTTTGTTATTTATGTTGACTGAACGTATATATTAGTAGTAATAAGATTTTATACATTATAATAAAATATAATAAGCAAGGGACAGCTCACCTGCAGAAAATATAAATCATAAAAGAAAATCTCTTATGATAAAAACATTAAACACAATCGATTCTTAGTTAAAATTTGAACTATTATAACATACAAAATAATTCATGGATAAAACAAAATCTATATTAAAATAAATTATTTTGTCATTAAGTACATATTCAGTAGCTTAAGGGGACGAAACTGTGAGCGGGGCGCTAGTATTAAATATAAAAATATTCTTTACATATTTGTATAATTTACATCTACTATGCTTTACTACTGACCCTTTACAGTTTAAATGCAAATTTTTATTTTCTCTTTGTATGTAGATTACGCGTTGTTTAATGTTTAATTATAATTTGACGTTGACTGAAAGAGTAGTACATTTTTCAACATTCATATGAATTGAAAAGTAAATGACCCTGTAAAAATAAATATAATTTTTGAAGTAAAATTATGTATATCAAGTGTATGTAAATATAATTTTGCTTCCTTGTTATGTTATAATACGTGGGCACAAGTAATGATTCTGACATACAATTTAAACGAATAAAAACAAAAAGAAATCTTATAAAAACATAAGGATAATAGAATGGGCCTAATGTCACTACGATTTTTCCGATAGAAACAGTAAATTGCCGAACCAATAGTGAAAACGTCCGCCTTAGTATCACGCAGGGCCTTAATTAATGTAATGAATTTACAGATATACGAATTTTTGAAGCTTACATTTGTTTTGTTTTTATTTGGGAAAGTGGGGAGTGGAGTGTTTTAACACGTAGGTTCCCTCTGCCTACCCTACACATGCGGGATACAGCGTGAAGCTAAAAAAAAGTATGCAGTATTGTATTTACTTATATATATTTATATATACATTAATAGTCTACATTTAGCATAATTAAACAAACCTCAACTAAAAATTAAATTTAGAATGCCTTTAAAATAGTTCAAAAAATAAAATCAGTATTTTTTATATTTTCCTTTGGATTAATACGGAAATAGCCTGATTACGAATACATTTTCCGAATGTTTTGGAAAGTATTTCCGGTTTCGCTATAAATCTTTATAGCCTGTTCATCTTTTTCTTGAGGCTCTCGTAAATTGTATAATTGTTCTCTCTTCACTTGTATTTTTTGTATTTTCAACGATTAACGTAAAATTCAACAGGAACGTTGCCTGCAACTTGTAAGCTTCTCGCTATATCCCGCACACAGTAGTGTAGGTAGAGGAAAACTAGTGTTAAAACACTCCACTCCCCACTTAAAACACTCAGATCCCCATTTTCCACCGAGCTCTAGAGTTATTGTGGGTTGAGTATCGGAACTTAGCCAAGAACCATAGCGAAGAAATGAACATATAAATTTAAATAAATATTTCATTTCCTCGGATGTCCCCAGTCGAATCGGCAACCAGTCGCGTGAATAAGTGAAAGCCTCATGTACGAGTATCTTTTAACAAATAAACTTTTTTTTAATACACTATACCTTTATTATTAAAAACAAAATGAAGTGCTGAAAGTAAGAAAAAAGTACTATATTTTTTTTCATAAGTATTTGTTTATAAAGAATAAACGACAAAGATGTCAAGGTAACACTATAAGTGTGCAAGATTCACACTTCGTAGTAACTAAGCATGGAAAACTTGTTCTTGTGATTGTGATTGTGTAGATTGTGTCATATGTCATATACAACTCTCCGCTTTTGCCCGCTTTGTCTCAACACCAGAGCGAAGAAATGAAAATGATAAATTCTCATTTCCTAAAATAATAATCGAACCCACAGCCTGTCGCGTTTACAGTCGGTCGCATACTTGTGATTGTGGCCTAGTTATGAATAAGTATTATAAATTTACATTTCCAGTATCAGTGAGCTGCAACGGCTGTTACTCCTGTATGGCGTGTAAACCGCATACCGACCGCCGTAGTCGCATGTAGAACAAATTCAAGCTTAACCATTTGTAGCTGTATTTCTATGTCATTTTTGAAATACGTGAAATAAGTCAATATTTATATTTCATATTTGAATTTTTTTGGTTTGATGTCGCAGCGTTGAGTTCTGCCTCTCAACACGCCATGCTTGCAGAATTCAACGGAGAGTGGGGAGTGAAAAATCTGAATGCTGTGCTCTTATTAAGTCTTTGTCGTTTTTACAATTTATCTTTTTATTTCTTTTATTTCTTGACATAATCTGTTAGGCTTATAAGAAATTATCACCACGCAAGCAAATGTGCCTCAGTACAGCTTCAAAAATGTTAAGAACAAACAAGCAAAAACATACAAAAGGTACATTCTATGAAATCCAATTTTCATAGACCTATATTTATTGGAAAAATAAATGAATCCTGGAGTGATATTACAATATACTTTACAGAGCGCCAAGAAATAACTAGATTTATTGTATCTTACAATTCAACATATATCCAAATTAAAACGCAGTAATTTTTATACTTAATTAATTAATATGTAAATAAAGCTTATATATTATTTTATATATTCCCATGTCATCAATAACGTACACGCGTAAACCCATCTTTTTTAGTAATTCACCTTTACAAAACGAACCGTTTTCCCGAAAATTAAAGTTGTAAAATATGCAGATTGTAAAACCACGGTGAGCGGCGTGTGGCGACCAATATGAACACTTATTGTAAGGTCTCTCGTTTTACAAATTTTATTACCTTTTGAATATTATGTCTCTTTAATTATTATAATGATCAAATTATTCGAAATATTTGTTCTCATTGTTTTATTTTTTCTCTTTACTCATTAAAATAATAAATAGAACTTGGATTTACTTAAAAACTTACATAGAGACACTTTGACATAAGAGGGTAGTGCGTTACGAGATATTTATGCTACATATCCATCTTGACTGTCCTTTTTGTTTCTGCATTCTTTGTAACAACAACAAACAAATAAAAAAAATATACACTATAATTTTTTTGGCAATAAAGAACAATCTAATATTTTATAATTTTCAAGCATTTGACTTGATGCAGCGGTCTTAACATAAGACCCCCAGGTTCCCTTTGCCCTCCCTCTATATAAGGGAATCTACTTAAAACTAAAGATAAAAAAAACATAATAAATTAAATTAAACAGAACAGGTTCAGCCTATCGAGCTTATAGTAAAAAATGTTTTACATCAAATTGAAAATACATTTGAGAACGGAACATTTTATCACGAGCTCGGCTTTTTCCAATTTTGTTCAATAATAGATCAAGTGACAGAGTAAGGATCACATATAACGTACCTGCACGTGTTTCACATCACCTTTATACCTTTTGGAACATAGAATATTACATTACTTTAATTTCATAAAAACAACGTAGAAATGTTGGGTAAATATGTAAATAATAAAGCCGGTCGGGGCGCAGGTGCCATTGTGTGTATTGATAAACGCGACAGATTGTGGGTTCGATTTCCACTCGAGGAAATCAAATATTTAATATTTACATTTTTCTTTGCGCTAATATCATTTTTCTTTGCGCTGCGTTGAGTTCCGCCACTGATAACCTAATGCCTCTAGATTTGTACAAACAGTGGCGTTAAGATCCACCAGTCAAATCCTTACAGATATTATGCTATTACTCATTAGAGAAATTTCGCAACTGTACAACCAAAGCATAGTTATAGTATTTTTTTGGAAAACGTGGAATATATTCAGTACTCAACCCCATATACAGGATCTACTTCTTTACGCACAAAATACTGGATAGAACTAAAAAGTTTTAAGAATAGTCCTAAATGTTAGATTCTTTTTCGCGTCAGGCTGTATCCCGCACACAGTAGGGTGGGCAAAGGGAACCTATATATAGTGTTAAGACACTCGTTCTCCCATTTCTGTCAAATTCCGGAGGTATGAAATAAAACTTAATTCGGTATTAGACGAGGAGGACTTCATTTGTGATCATCTAAAAAGTAATCAATTTGAGTGTTTGAGCTTAGAATTAAGTGTTTTCGCTGAATAGGCTTCATTAATTTGTTCAATAGATTTTAAGAATAAACATTATACCTACCATTGATGTAAGAAGTTTTAATTAATAAATTGTAATTAACGTATCTTTCGATTTTTTTTTGATATAGCGTTCAAAAAATCAATTTCACGCTTTTTTTAAAAGGACTCATGACATTGTGATTCAAGACATTGTGTGACACGTAAGTTACAGCTACACACTCAATGCCGCGGCTTATGTAGCTAACGATAGAAAATTTTAATAATCCATTTCCTCTAACAGCTTCACGCTGTAACCCGCACACAACAGGGTACGCAGACGGAACCTAGTGTTAAGACACTCCATTTCCCATTTACTACCAAATAATGGAGGCGTTGCATGTTGAGTGGCAGAACTCAACGCTGCATTTTGTCTCGACACCAGAACGAAGAAATGGAAAAATAAATGTAAATAAATATTTCACGTTCTTGAGTGGGGATCGAACCCACAACCTCCGTTATATTGTAAAAGTTGTAGTGATTTCGGTATCCACTAGAGGCCGTAGTGAAGCAGTGGCACAAGTGTGTGACTGTAAACGCGATTGGTTCAATTTCCACTCGGGGTGAATATAAAATAGAATACATAGAATAGGTGTTTTCCATTTTTTCTCTCTAGTCGAAGAAAAGCGCGGCGTTGAGTTCCGCCATAATAAACGAAATCCGCTAAGAATGCTGCAGAGAGTGGGGAACGCTTATAAAATTTATATAGTTTTCTATTTATGATTGTTAATTAATGATCGAAACGTAGGTTTACAAAAGAAAACTTAAAAATAGAAACGAGGAAAGGAAAATAGTTTATCATTTGATATTTACGACTTTGTAACGATTTTACTCCAGCGACCAATTTTCAATTTCGCACGACATTCTCAATGTTGGCTGATTTAAGGCAGCAGTGCCTACAAGCTTTTTTAAAAGTTGATTCGACTTATATAACTTAATGTGTGTAATATTTAAATCTTTTTACATAATATACATACAATCATAAATACAAACATACTTACAAATATAATGCCATTTTGTTTCAATACAATAAAGAATTTTCACAATTGTTGCTACAGTATAGTAAACGCATAGGTACCGCTTGAATGTAAGGAAATGTGGTAAATACAATTGGTACTTGTACATCGAAAAGCTCTTGAAACTGGTCTGTGTAAATATGTAATATACAACTACGGAGAGCGCTTTTGAGCTGCATTGTAACAGGAATAAAAGCTTATTTAAGATTTTATATGAACGCTTCAGGTTGTGGCTTCGATTCTCTCTATGGTGAATGAAATATTTAGTATTCAAATTTTTTCGCTCTGGTGTTAAGATAAAGCGTGGCGTTGAGTTTCGCCACGCACAATGTCTCCAAAATATGGCAGAACATAAAAACGGAGAGTCTGCCTATCCTTCTGCCTATCCTGCTACATGTGGGATCTTAATACGAACAGAGTATTTTAACCAAAGGTTCCCTATACCTACTCTACTGTGTGCAGGATATACCGTGAAGCTAAAGAGAAATCAATTACATTAATGTTTTATTTGTTAAAAATACGATAAATATGGTATTTTTCTGTTATTGTTTTATTAGCAGTGCTGTTGACACTATGAGTTATGGCGGTCAATTAAGCAGTAATTTATCTGACTTATGTTTTGCTTTCAAATTGTGTTTATTATATTATTCTTATTTTACTTAAATAAGTCAACAATATTAAATGAGGCCAATCGTGGCACAGGAACACAAAGTGTGTTTGTAAACATGACTGGTTCTGGGTTCGATCCCCAATCGAGGAAATGAAATATTACAAAGGGAGGCGTTGAGTTCTGCCACTTAACTTGCAATACTCTGCTGTGTGCGGGATTTGATTAACATTATCCTTGTGTTCCCTTTAGATTTTATGATTAATATATTTAAATATACAATATGGCAATATCTTGTAAGCCATTGTTCATATTTAAAAGGAGCTAATTTCCATACACTTTGATAATTCCACACATGTAGCAGGGAAGATTGCATTCACGAAAAGATATTTACAAAAGAGGCCTCTTAATATAAAAGCAAGCCTTAATATAAAACTTCGGAGTCATATCCACGCTCAGTTTCTTCATAGGACGTTATTTGCTTTTGGCATAATATTTTAAGATCTTTCATGAATATTTAATATTCGGTTATCAGCTAAATATTTTTAGATGTTTTCTCTACGCTAGGAGGAGATTATACTGGAATATTATTATATTACATAATTAATTATTATATTATACAAACTATTTTTAAACTATTAGTACTGTGAACTTAAAATTTTTATTAAAACTATTTCAGTAATTGTTGCAATTTTTTCATAGTTAAATAGTACTTTAGGTATAATATAACCGCTTATAAATTATATATATTATATATATTATATGATGATGCCACTATCATATTATATGATAGTGAAATATAAGAAAATATTATAATCCACTATAAACAACAAGTTTATTACTTTCAACCATCAGTCTTACCCCCGATTCTGTTCATTTCAGCATTATTTAAACTAACTCCAGTATAAATAGACTTAGCAGACGTCATAAGCCCGAGATGTGTCACTCTCGCATACAAACGTTATCCGGCTTTTAGTTGAATCCAAAAAGCCTTTTAAAGTGTTCCCTCTATAAATAAACGGATTTGTGTTAGGCCTTTCGCTGAACATTTGGATATGAAAAGTTATGATTATGATAAAAAATTATAAATTATATTCTACAGTTCGACTGTTTAATATGACTTTTGATACTATTAACATGTAAAATGCTTATATTTTGCATTTGCATTTTGTATACTGTAACATCCCAACATTGATTCTCATCATGCACAAGTGCACAGTTCCGCGATATTGGATGGTCCGCCATATTGGAGTAAGAATGACGTCACACACCATATCGTGCATTATCATCCAAACTAAACGTGTATACAAAATTTCAGCGCACTTGGTTGAAGTCTTTCAAAATTGAGTTGAAAGATTCCACCCAAATCTACATTCATACAAACATACATACATAGTCTATAGAAAAGGATCTACCTTGATAAATTACAAGCATAGGTACTTGGTGTATGATGAATGAGACAGGACAAAAAACATGAGATTTATGACTTGTAAATGTATGTGAGGTATGCCGACTTATGTCATACGTCATTACCCAAAAATATATTTTATATTTGTAGACCTGTAGGTCCTCGAGGCCTATAGATTTTGTTACGCTATCATTAATGCTCGTATCTTTTGATTGCGTTTACTTAGAAGCTTGTTTTTTCTATGATTTAAGAGACCATTAAAATTTAATATTTGGTGTTAATTTCAGCGCCACGCGATCTCGAGGTAAAGATCGTGACATTTTTTACATTTTGAGGTATGGAACGTAATAAAAAGACAACGAATTTATACCCATTCGTTATGTCGGTCTATTTTTTGCAGGATGCTGGAATTATGTGAAATTAAATGTATAAAAATGATTGCACATAACTCAAGAAAAATAATAAAATAAAATAACACTCTACAAAATTATAACTTATAAAGAACAGTAAAACTTCAGCAAAAAGCTGAAATCACAAAAATGTTAACTTTCATAACAATTTCTTTGTATTATTCTTATAGTTTTATAGTCGTACTGCGTACAATTGTTTTATTTCATAGTGTCCCTATGCGGTACTCTCTTTGACTCTGCACTGCTGTTTGTTGCACCATCCTTCATATCTGTTCCTCCTCATGCATATTGTTAGCAAAATAGGATTTTCTATTTTCTACAATCTAGTCCAGAATAAAAAATGTTGAAAATAGACAAGCCTCAGAATTCCACGGTCTGGTAAAACCACGCGCTCTCAGCAAAGGGGCAATCTCTTTGTCGTCTCTTAAAAAGCCGCATCAACGACTGATTTTGAACGTGGGAAATTCCTTTACGGGTGGCTACTTCGTTTCAAAATGCAACAAAATGCAGCAAAGATATTTTTCAAAAATAAAATGATACCAGTCGTTGGGTACAGGCACAATCGTCAACACAGGTTGTGGGGTTTAATTCCGACTCGAAAAAAATTAAATATTTAATATTATATTTTAATTTCTTCACTCTGGTATCGAGTTACATACAGGAGGTATGCGGGATACAACGTAAAGCTAATAAAAAAAATAAAAGAAATGAATAACCGTTACACAAAATTATTTTATAATATAGAAAACATAATATAACATCCGTCGTCGTCAAAGGCCGTCGTGGCGCAGCGGCACAAAGCCCTAATGTGGCGGTTGTAGGTGGGTGGTAGCAAGGCAGACAGAGGGAGCCTAGTGTTAAGGCATTCCTTTCTCCACTTTCCGGTGAATTTTTTGAGGCATTGCGTGTTGAGTGGCGAACTGAACGCGGCGTTTTCTCTCTGTACCAGGGCGACGAAATTAAAATATTAATAAATAATAAATCATCCTCCGAGTGGGAATCGAACTCACAGCCGTCTCTTTTAGTCATAAATTTATGCTCCTGCGCTACGACAGCCTCATTATCTACTTTCATTTATTATCACGAAACTACGTACATTATGCGTATACATATTCGATATGGAAAGCTCGTGTCACTTACACTATATCATGGGGTTAATCTAATGGGATTGCGGTAAACCATTGTAATATCGGATGACAATTAATTACGAATACCTAATTCTAACAAATTGAATACAAACACTTTATAATTTTATAACTATAACGAATGAAAAATATTAATTATATTATATAATAAAAAGCGATTTGCTACTATTCATATTTTCATTTGTAAAAGTAAAAAATAATTAATAGTCATTGGTTTTTCGTATGCAATATTCATGATTTTGATTTAAATAAAGTATTATATAATTTGGAAAATAATAAGAATCATTCAGAGAGAGGGAGAGAGAGAGAGAATGAGTACCCATACTCCATCATCCCACATCCCCCATATTTTATTTAGATGTTATTTATATTGCTTTAAAGCATTTACTGCTATAAATAATAATTCGTTGTTAACTACAATGTCTGCAACGAATATATAATATAACTCTTTGATAACTTCTCTGTATTTGTTGTTATATATTTTTTTATTATACATAATAGAGAGTAAATTCAACATTTAGGTAAAAAAAATATATTTAAATTATAATTATACAAATAACGAACCGAATTTTCTTTTCCAATGTTTTCATTTTCTCGTTACGTCTTTCAAATTACAGTAAATAAGCGATAACAGGCTTATTGGCATTCTTTCATAAGGAATTTCCATTGTCCGTGCTTTTATTCAGATTTTTGTCATTCACATTTTTACAGCTTTACATATATATTTATTCATGGATTAAGATTGAAAATTGATATAAGATATTTTAAAATTATAGTATATTTTCATGAAATGAAACTAAACACCAATGGATTTGTTTAAACTCATCATCCATTTAAAGTTTATTTTATCAAAATCGGTTCATTTAAAAAAATATATCATAATTTGAATTAACTCAGGCTTCCAGGCTTAGTTTGCCTAAGAATATATAGTATAAAATAATGACATAGGTAAAAATAATGTACTGTACATGTACAAAGTATGTTATTATAAATATAAAATATCAACATGGATCGTATTTTTTAATTCAAAATAATTAAAAAATCGAAAAAAAAATAATATTAGAAGATAACATATTAAAGTAGTATAAACTCGTATTAGAAGTAAATATAGTTATCAGTCAATTCTGTTTATTAAATGAAAAATTAACTGAAAAACTAATTCTAAATAAATGTAATCATTAAATAGTTCATATATTATCTTTATAAATTTTAAGATATGTTTTAATGCGGTTAAAAGCTCTTTCAAAAGTATTCTTCTAGTCAAATAAAAGAAAAATATAGACATGAATCATCGGGGATAAACAGAAAACGTTAAAAACTGTAATAAATAATAGGTGAAATACGCAGAGGAAGCTGCGTCTGTCAAATCATGAAAACGTTTTCCCTAAGAATTGTTTTTACGTCATAAATCACCTTATTGTATAATAAGGTGCCGAATCGTTGCTGAATATGAACGAATAAATAAGGATCTTATTTTCGTATGTCTTAACTTTTGACATTTTTTTTAAATTAAAGATATACCACTGACGATAGAAACCGAATTAAAGATTATATAAAGCTATATATGTATATATATATATATCATCAATGTTGCATATTATATAGAAATATATTCACTTTACTAAAAATATTTAAAATGAGAAGATATAAAACACATATAACAACTTTATTAAAGAAATGTTTACTGAATAAGCTTTCACGGCTGAAGTAAAGCGGGGGATCGTTTTCAATAGCGATACTTGCGCTTGTATTTTTTCTTATTAAAATGAAGCATTTCGACAAGTTTATAAAGATTATATAGAGGTGTGTTTAAATGCGATAGGTTATGGATTCGATTCCCACTTAAGGATTATATTTAACGTTTTCATTTCTTTGTTTCAATTTCCAGGCGAAAGAGACGTCGAGTTCCACCCCTCAACACGCAATCCCTCCAAATGTTTCCTTTGCTTACCTTGCCACATGCGGGATACATCGTGAAGCTGACAAGTTTGTATGGATTACATTTAGAGAATGATTTTATTCTCTTCCAACCCAATTCTCTTGCGACTGACAAATCGGCCTGTGTGAAATTGTTCATCCATGAGTTGACCCTTTTAGCTTCCATACGGACCGACCGCAACCCTTTCATTGCAACCCTCATGATGAGCATACGCCCACTCATACTTTGAGAACGTTTTGTAATGTCATTAGAGCTTTAGGTTTCGAATTCGAGGTGTGTTCACGTGGTTATTCATTTATTGTAAATTCATGAAGTTAGTTTGAGCGTCTTACCTATTTTGTTTTGTATGTATGGTGTTTTAAACAAAAAGAAAATAGAAGCCGGTCAGTAATATAATCTAACCCTTTTTTTAAGGCTTTCGTATCTCAAAAAGGAGAACCGGAGCTTTTATAGGTTCGTCTTTTAATCCGTATGCACACGTCTGCCTGTCGTCCGTCAGTACATTTTTTTTATATGAAATTGGCTGCGAAAGCAACTGGAAAAAAATATATAATTATATAATAATAAGATAATAAGCGCAAAAATATATTTGTAGTTCATTTAATTTATTCCCGCAGTTTGTCTTCTTTCCAAAGCTACGTTCCCAATGACAGACAAACACAAAATGAACACGAAATTGTCATAGCGAGACTGACCTACTCGCCATGGGTAATAAAGTAATCTAGTAATAAAGTAATCAACAAAACTACTGTAGCACAGTAGTTAATACTGTCAAATATGTATTCCCGTAAATTCGTAGATATGAAAAAAATCTTTTTTATGTTTATTTTAGGTTTAAATTTATAATATAGAATTTTAATACTCTACATTTGAATCTTATTATTAATGTATATTTAGATTAAATTGATAGTTATCTTTATTGCAAATCCAATATAAAATGTATCCAGCCTAGATAAAACTCGTCACACATCCAGCAGTCTGCCATCAATTATGTTAAATAGTGAACATTACGTAAATATTTGTTTAAAATTATTATTATTTAAAATGAAACGGATTTGTTGATGAAATCTCATTCAATGATGAAAAATAAATAAATTATTCGTTATCATATATATGAAGCTCGTCCGTCCGTTTCACTAGAATTTGGGGTTAAATCAATCAACTCAACATGCCTCCAGAATTCCTAAGTTTGTTTAAGTATTTATAGATAAGTTGTTATAACATCCTTATTTTAATATTTTTCCTATCAGTAATCTTAATTGCTTTCCAAACATACATTGTATATGAAAAAAGTATCTTAATTCAGTGTATTAAGTAAATAATTCAGTAGTTACGAGTCGCTAGTAATACAATAAAAGTGTCTTAAGTCATATATTTTTATTTTCAAAGCAATCTAAAATGCTTATGGAAATTACGATAATATAAAACTTTCATATTAAAAGTATTTATAAGTCCACTTCATATATATACACATATATAACCACGAAAACGTAAAGAATAAAGGAAATTAAGTTTTTATTATAATTTGCCGTTAACGTTATAATCGTTGAAGTTCTTTGTCTAACAAATGGAAGTGATAAGTCGAATAAGAATTTAATTAATTATCCATTTTAACTTTCACGTCATAAGCATATGTTTTCGAATTTTGATCGCCGAAATTTTAATTATTAATATCATTATTACTTAATAAGAAAATCGACTCTAAAGTTTGTAAAATAACAAAATAAATTTATTTATATATATTCTATCTATAATATTTCAAATAAACAATAAATAAATACATGTATATTTGCCTTTACTTCGGAGGTAAAGCTACAAAAATTAAATGTAATTTTTTTCTGCCTACTCCCTTTGCTTTGTCCAAATTTTCTTTGCCCACCCTGCTGTGTGCAGGATACAGCGTGAAGCTAAATTTTGTACATAGCCGTTTTATTTGTGTGTGTACTGATACCGTTTTGATAATTTAATATATTCTACATGAAATAAATTTCGCCGCAGGCGTTTAACATTGTTCACGTACTTTAATGTCAAGAATTTTGGGTAAAAAGACGAAGTGATGAGACAAAGCTTTATAGAGAAAAATATGTAAAATATTTTGTACTATTCAATAATATTATGGTGACTTTATAGAACTTATGAGGTAGTCGTGGTGAAGGTCGTGACTAACGCGACGATAATGGGTTCGATTGCTATTCGAAGAAATGGATTATTATTACAACAACAACACGCAATACAAATTATACCTACATTACAAAAAAAAATCATCGCGAGTTTTTAATTTTACAGCAAAAGTTTCAAAGCAATTAGGCTGGCAAATGTAAATTGTCACGTCCGTATAAAATGTCTCCCAGTCAAGTGATACTGAAGAGGCTATTTCTACTGCGCTCGCGTTATAATGAGGAGAATCGCCGCCCACTTCCGTAGCGGCACCTATCACTTACTGACGCCGGACTTGAAAAGAAAGATAGTAAACCTAATGCTTTTATATCTGAAAAAGCAAAGTTATTTTACGTCGATTTTTTAAAATATTTCTTTTATAAAAATCTAGCAATAAACAGCGTCTATCCAATTTGGTTAGTCTATTGTCGTTTCTGGTATCGTATCGTATTTGGAATTTGGAACTTTGAGAATACCTTGTACAAATATAATTCAAACATAGTTGTATACTGAAATTAATTTTTTTTGTTAAGAAAAAAGACAAGGCAAACGAGTGTAAATATTTCATTTCCCCAAGTATAGGAATGAACTCAGATCCAGTCGTGTTAACATTCAAACATTTATGCCACTGCGGTGTGTCCGGCCTTAATATAATATTTCAATTAATACGCTAATATTATTTTCTACGTAAATACCTAATTACTATAAATCAAATGTCAAATAAATTTCTAATTCCCCTGTATATGGGATTTACATTGTAATTGAATTGATTTCGCATAAGCTTCGCCCTAATACATATTCATAATATCGTGCAACAACATCACTGTGTAAACCACCGCGTATTCAATTTAAATTGAAAATTTTCGCTAATTTATAATATATATATATATATTGTTTGGACGCGTTTCTATGGTGGCTGTCGAATATTCGAAAACAACGCGACGAAATTGAATACGTTACGTGACGAATATGGCTGAAATGTCGGGCATTTTTATTTGGTTTACTCTGAATTGTGAGTATTTATGTATATTTTTGAGGGAATCTGGGATTTCTATTTTTTTTTTATTTCATACCTTTTTCTGTTTAGTTAATTATATATCACACACAATTTACAACTTCATAATATTGAATTTTCCAGAATTCTTTGCAATATCTACTTTATAGTATACTTAATTTTAGTTACATTCACTTATTTTAATTTGGGCACACACATTAAACAAATCTAATAAGCAAATTAAAGATGATTCAATCTGAAAAATTTTTTTTTTATTTCTTCGAATGTATATAAAACGTATATCATCCACATCCTGTTCCTATTAACCCACTATTTCAACTCTAACCATTTACCAAGAGCGGCCTTTGTTTTATACAATTACACTATTTGCATAAATTCAATGTAGTACTTAAACATCGACAAACATTTGTCATTTCCAAATAGAAGGACTACTTGTGTTAATGACCGTTACTTCAATTTGTAAAATACACATTGTATTACATGAATTATTGTCCTTTTCCAGAAAAAAAAAAAAAAAAAAGGAACGGTTTGTAAATATGTGTTCAGAACCTAGATATTGAGGATTTATAGGACTATCACATTATTAATTATTGTGCCATTATCTATAATAAAATAAAACAGTACAAAATAGTGTAGGTAGGTTCACTAAACATTATCAAGAAAACAATCATTTACATTAATTTATAGAAATAGTGAAGAGAACATGTAAGCTAGATGCAGGCGGACAGGACCAGTCGTCATGGAGATACTTGGACCTACTCCATAGACCTACAGGTCTATATACAACAGTCGGCATAAAATTGTTGTGATGACGGTGACGTTACGATAGATGTCACCACGTACAAAGTAATAGCGACGTGTGGTAAATATGGCGAGGATCATAAAGTACTTAATGATGAAATTGTTAAAAATTCCACATTTCCGGGAATTGAAAGTATAAGTGTTTTCGATATTTAGCAGAATGTTACCTAACATTAAAGTTAGTGATTTAAATAATATTTGAAAATAGAGTCTGCCATGGCGAAACAGCACAGCAATTTTTTTCCATTAACCCTCTGCTACTGTCGGACTCGTCAGATAGTATGTGACAGGTGGTCGCAGGGAGCCCACAGGTGCATAGAGAGAGAAAGTTACCCACAAGACTACCACGTCAGCCTTAAGGTCTACTGGATTACCTGAGTAAAATGGATATATTTTCATACTGTTTGTTTTTGTATTATTACACGTTATTTTAAAATTATATTTTATTTACATAAATTATACTATGCTACGTAATTATTATTACTTAATGTACAATAAAATTTATAGTAAAAAATGGATATATGAAGCAAAAGACTGAATTATAATATTATAAAAAATCACAATATTCTAAATAAAATTGTGCATTTTAAACAGCAGCAAAAACTATGATTAAATGTCGCTCCTCGACGTTTCCCGCCTTGTAATGAGCAGTACTGAGGAAATGCAGCTAATTGAAGGAGGAGAGCTAACAAGAGATATTTGTTGGGCAAATTTATAAAGAAAACACGACTTTACATTTCATATTTATTATTTCATCCAGTGTTATTTCCTTTTTATCACGCTATATTCTCACTATGCAATGTTACAGCAAATTAGAAAATTTTCGATAGGAGGTCTCCCAGTCGCGTAAAACATGTTGTGGCGATATATTCTATAATATAAAACGGATATTAAATTTTTAATATAATCGTATGGCGTAAAAAAATATTAGACAATTTTTTTTTGTATATTTTGTAAATTCTATAATAAAATAATATATTATAAAACCAAATCGTTTTTCTTTTCCTCGTTATGGTAACGAGGGAAAGCGCGACGTTGAGTTTTGCCGCCGGCGAAGCGAAGTCTAACCTTAACACGGAACACGTTGTGAAGCTAAAAAAATATTTTTTAAAAATATATTATTCATTAAAAAGTAAAAAGTACATTTTAACTATACTTATTTCAATACGATATCTACTTGAAAGCAAATAGATTCGTCTATAAACAGATAATTAATTTCGACATTGAAAATTCAATTAATAATAGGAAGCTTAAAGATACTCCAATACAAATTACCTTATATCCGTTGTACAAATGGTTATTCATAAATTGTGCTTACACAGTTCAAACTAAGATTAATTATTCAACAAATATTAAAGTATAGACTACAGAGGTACCTTTAGGTTTCTGGAAAGAAAAAGAATAGAATAATAGAACTTTTGACATAGTGATTGCTTCTACTAGACTTTGCCAATATTATGATAAGAATATAAATAAATCACAATAAAAACTATGTCTAAGAGCAGAAAAACGGGAAATAACCGTAAATTGTCAGCTAGTGCAATAAAAGTTGATGCGATCTATGGTGTTGTTATCTGCAAAATATTTGTTGTATATTTTTCTTTTTGTATTTCTGTTATTGAATCGCGGCATATTTATATGTCATGTGACGTCTTATTTTTATTTCATTTTATTTCATTTGTACGTTTTATCGTATATATTATGTAGTTCTTTATATATTTCTAATAATAATAAATGTATTTATAATATATTTATAATATATATATATATATATATATATATATATATATATATATATATTATAAATATATCTGTGTCTAAATAAAAAATGAGGTCATTTTATTTCTCAGTATATTCTACAATGGCAAATAAAACGAATTTACATATAAACAACATGAAGAAATGTTTCGAAAAAACACAAAATGTTACGAGTGCAATAACATATAACATAAAGTAGTAGTTATGTACGTATTCGTAGTTTATGCGGATGTCCTCTTCTTATTTAATATACAAGCCTAGTTAACTTTACCGACATCACTTTGTTTTTTTTTTATGAAAATGATTGTGGTATATCCTGCTTATTTCGATTATGGAAATATGAAAATCATCTTACGCTTATAATATCAAATTAGATTTAATAGAGACAATAAAAAATCTGTAGAATTTGTAATTTAAGTAACCTCTTTAACCCTTTATTTGTAGGGAGTACAGACTATTCGGAAGCCAACTCTTTCATTTGCGTGCCCTGAGCAATTCGGATGCGGGTCACGGGTCATTCTGCATAATGCCCGACGCTAAGACGGCGTCGGGGGAAACAAAAATATTGCAAAATAATGTAAATTAACTATCTTGTCACCGCCGAATTAGGGCAAAGTTTAATTGTATATTGGCATCATCATCATCATCACTAGAGATATACCGCGGCTTCGCTCGCTTAAACTTATTAAAAAATCTTTATATAAATTGTAGCTTATGTAAAAGCCAAATTACTGTAAAGTTTCATCAGAATACTTTGAGTAGTTTTTGTGTGAAAGTGAAACAAACATTAACTCTAACAAGCTTTCACATTCATAAAGGTAGTAGGATTTTAGTTCGAAAGTATTTATACAGCTGCATAAATACAGGATTTTTTAATGATTTGTTTTTGGTTCTCAGTGGAAAGTTTCATGTAACAAGTAATATTTAAAAATTAAAAAGTAAAATATTTAATTTTATTATTTATTGACAAAAATATTTCAGCGAAAATATTCATATAAGCTTTTTTTTATATAAAAATGTGGATGAACGTGTTTTTCGTCGGTCTAATGACATAAAAAAAAAATTATAATATCAAAATGTTTTGTTATTTCTACTATTTATATTATATGTACTCTTTGATTATCAAAGTAAAATTAATTTGTATTTAATTT